>OX463842.1:17614871-17702956 GCA_949825065.1 Odontocerum albicorne | reverse complement strand
ATCACTATTCGCATCATTTAAAGAGAACACTTACCAGCCGGTTTCGGTTTAGACAAATGGAACACGTTTAGAATTGTCAAAATATTTTTTAGCATTAAAGCTGTATTCTCCAACAAACGGAACAATTAAAAATAATTTCGAATGTTTAACATAATAAAGGAATTTCCACTTCTGCCACGTTTTGTACTACCGAAAGAGGGAAAAAGAGAAATTCAAGGGAGAATGTTAACGAAGAAAAAAAAACTTTTATGAGTGACACTTCAATTTTTCTTCACAATGTGTTCGTTGTTCCCCATATTGCAGAGTGTGGTAAACGAATTTCCTCGTAAAATATTTTATCTATCATCTCTTCATTCATTGCCACATAACTGTGATATGAAATTGGTGACTGTTTTGTGAAAATATATGGTCTTATTTTCAAATATTGCTTTGATTCCATTTTTTTTTCTAGCAAATATATTATAACTCCATACAGAAAAAACCTTTCTTCGTTGTCGATTATGAAAATAAATACTAAACGCTGGTAAAAAAAAAACACCACAAAAGAGTTCAAATGGAGTTTTTTTTTCAATTTAAACTCTAGATATGAGTATTTTTGATATGAAATAATAAATTTTCTTGTCCTTAATAAATATAAATGCAATTTTACAAACATCAATTTTCTATATACTTCAATTTCTTTGCTTGATTAAAAATTGATAGTTGTTCAAACAAATTTTAAATAAATATGAATTATCCCACCCATTTTACTTATTAAAAAAGCTATCAATGTATGCAAAATTATTAGTTACTATTCAAGTTGTCAAGACTTGGTTGTTGTTTCAGGTGTCATCGACCATTAAAATTTATTACATCCATAAATAACCATTAAAACTCCATTCGCGGTATATATCGTGAGGATGCTACACAACTGAGTGTGTGACTGTTTTGATTGACGTTTTCTCATCGCTTCGGAGTAATTACACGTACAGCTTACAAACAAATTTAGGAATACATAACTCTACTATGGTCAATAAATTTCTGCCGTGATTGCTGTTGTCACAGCTATGCGACATCGTGAGCATGTTACCACCCAAGTGTTAGATTGTTTTGATTGACGTTTTCCCATTGCTTCCACACAGCTGTGTGACCGTAAATCTTAATTGCCTAACGATCGCCACTCTAATTCTCAGTTCGGGTGATTGCACGTGTTGGATGATAAATTTCAGGTGTAATTACCCATTAAAAAACTTCATTTAACGGCCGTAAAAACTTATTTCCCTAACGATCGCCGCACTATAATAACATGTCTGTGACGTCAGAATCCCGCGGGCTATAAAATAGGCGTAAGCAGCCTCTCTCGCCTCTTCTTGGCTGAGGCTTCCTCCAGTTGGGAGCTATTGTGCTTATCACTGGTTGTTGTAATTTAATTCCATGTGTTCTAAAAGAATTTCCATAAAACTAGAGTGTTCACTTTAATTCCATTAAATTTATTGATTAAATTCTGGATAGTTTTATCCAAACAACGATCTCGTTATTGACGTCCGTGTTTTACTAAATAAATTCTGGACAATTTATCCGAAAGAAGATCATGAGATTGACGTCCGACTTTATCTCTGGGCAAAGTCAGCTAATTTTGACAAAACATAGAGTGCACTGGAGGTTCAGATGTCTTCAGGTCCGGCACGAATCTCAAAAAGCCTACTCGAGATACCATATTTTTGCGTCTGACTATATATGGCATGAGTAGACGCCCACCACCTATACTACGACGATTTCTTCACTTCAACGGTCCTGCAATAGTGGCATAAAGTCTGAGAGCCCTAAAGGAGTCAACCTGCGGTCATATATCTGGTGCTGAACAATGAAAATACATTGTATCAATTGTACTGCATTAAGATGAAATTTATTCGCTTGCCATTGTTCGGTGAATCTAAGCAAATTTAGAGATTGGTGATATCTAATTATTGAGAGTTGGCACAGGTCCGCAACGAACTGTTGTGGAATTACCCCTCAAATAAAAAAATACTTCGACTGTCTGTCCATCTGAAAGGATAGCGGAGTATCAGAAAGTAGTTTCCTCAATTTACGTCATCAGATGGGCTATCTGCTCGTCAAAATTAAATATATTGTTAATTCTCAGCAAAATATGTGTTTCATTGTATATCTCAACCTATTCAAGCACTGACGACTGATAACTTCCTCCCACAATTCCCGGAGATCTAATAGAGCCTTGCATTATCACTGACTGAGCTACCGGATTAAAATACATACATTGTTACATCTAGTAATGTAATCAATTTAAATAAATAAGGAGAAAGCTTATTAAAGTAGTAAAGTTTTAACGGCTTGTGCATACGTCTGCATTTTTCTACATAGAACAATGTGAAATGAATAATACACCCACCGTTGCAACACATGATTGAATGATCACTTTGGATTTGGATGATCTCTAAAATCATAACGTTTGTGCTGTGTTTTATGTTAAGATGATCTGCGTCAGAGGTGAACAAATTAAGAAGTATCAAGATCTGCCTTTTAACTACTTTACTTATCATGAGCTGTTGTTCCTTTTCGTGACCTGAAATACATTATTAACAGAATAACGTATACCGTAGAATAAGAGGTGAGATGCTTCTAGTTAGGCAAATACCATGCTCGACGTTACTGATTTTGCTACTATAGTCTTCAACTTGCATAGAATGTATATTTGCTTAACTCATTAATATTGAGTTATCTATTATGAATTTCATATGATCACGCAATCGAACGTTTGCCTACCACTGATCTACATCATCCGTTTGGTGCATTAATAAGGAGAAAAACCGTCGTAACCGAACAAAAGAAGACTTGTAATTGTAGAAAGATTATTAGACTATGTAAAATATGAAGAATGAGTTTGAGTTTTGAAAGAACTCCTAGAAGTGCATTAAGGATATGAAGGTATATGCATTATAGTATTGATAGTTACTGAAATACCATGACGTAGAGGCAGAAAATTATGAAAAATACTTCCGTACACATCATGCTCGTTTTCAGTTAGGTAGATAGGTAGACATGACGAATTTCCATACCTTTCTATCCATGCACACAATTTACTCATCTTCCTTATCCATACATCTCCTCTAGCATGATATATTATTTCTCATACTTTTCGAATTATTTAAGAATTTGTTTGTCAGTTTTATCATATTAGCTTAGGAACAAAAGGTTCTTAGGGTGATATTTTACTACGGAACATTAAAATATCTAGATAAAACGAAAAATCGTAGAGATTGGTAAAAGCCACTAGGCTATTTTAGGCACTCATTTGTGATGAAAATACATCAAATATAAGGTTTACAGGACTAAAAAGAACAGATTTATATAGACATATTGATATGTGCTCTTCAGTGTGTATCCATGGGTTGAATCATGTGAAACTACCGAAAGATGAAAGCGTTTTTCATTCAATTGAAAACGCATATTTGAAATATGTTATTTTTTTAAATTTGCGTCTAATCTAATTATTGAGGATTAAAGGAAATTGAATTAAGTTCACAATACTAAGTATAAGAAATTAATAAGTCTGTTAAGTTATATTTCATTATTGTATGTATAGAAAATGAACAAAGTTGAGGATTGAGGAGTAATAAGAAAACGTTGCTCATCTCAGCGTTTAAGACGGAAATATAAAGACAAAAGGTAGCTTGGGCTTCAGACAATAAACAAAGTAGTTTTGAGGATGAAATATCGTACATAATTCATCATAAAGCAAACGTTAATACAAGTTTAAAATTAGAGAGATTATTCATATAAAATATCCTGAAACTTATTCCTTTCATAATGAAATATGGTTATAATGAACAGAATAAAGGTTCAAGGAGTTGGCCCGGTTGAATATGAATAAAAAGCGAAAGAGCACGCACAATGTCTATTGTAATTAGGGCTGGGGCCATAGAGGTCGACCTTTAGCGTTCATTTAAATGGACCGGTGAATGGAAAAACTCTGAAGGAAAATGAAAATTGGAGCCTTTTAGAAAGGCTTTACCCTTTTCTCTACATTTATTTAAGGTTAATCGAATACTTACAGACGAATGAGGTATTATCAATAGAAAGATGTTTGGGTTTACATTGAATTACGAGTATATAAATAAGTAGTACTCCTTACTTGTTGAAGCCAAGTTTTAAGCAAATAAAGCTATTTTATTGTATTTTGTACTCAATTTTCAAATGACGACTTCCATAGCTTAGTTGGTACTCGTATGCGACCCGGGGTTGAGGATTATTAGTCCATTGGTTGTCGTTTTTTAGACAAAATGTCAGTCCGGTTTTCATTTAAGAACTCTTAAACATCTTTCTCGTTAGTTGAAAGATATTGCATCATCATAATCACGCCATATCCCTATTACAGTAGACATAGAGGACAAATCTTCACTTTTTTCTTTCCTGCCCCATATGTTTCGCTTCTGACATGTCCATACACCTCGTCATACATATTAACCTATGATATTGTTACACTGTAATAAGTCTGCCAACCCAGTCATAAAAGCCTTAGATAACTACAACGCGAACACCAGTTACAGACACACTCGTCCGAAATCAATATTGCGAAACATCCCCCCAACCCCCCCCCCCCTCCCCCTCTTTAACTTTAATCATCCCCCCAAATGACCCCCCGATTGTCACTCTGAACACCCCATCATCGATAATTCCTCCAGCAGACAGTTTACCCCCATAGGCAACCGCATTTCTCACCTTCAATAAACATTTTCTACACCTTAATATATTTATAAAAGTCACACACGTTTCCCCACTCATTTACTTATCTACATATACTATATTCATTCTTATAATTTATTCACCATCATTATTTTTTTCACCCATTCAATATAAAACAGTGTGTGACGACACAAATTTATGTATATTTGTATTTAATATTATGTATGTATCATCATATTTATATATGTATTTAATCGTTTATAATTTCTCATAATCATTCATAAAATCAAAACATTTACCACAAACCTATCCTTTCCCGATTCCCAAAAAGATCCAAAAATTTCCAATAAATATCTTAACAGTCAGAACTTATCCGATGAAGGAGTAAGGTGTCCTACCATCGGACCGAAACTCCGAACAAGCTATCCATCACTTGTAAGTCTGCCGGAATAAGTATATATAATGATAGTTGAACAAAATACATTATAATGTAATAAAAAAAATGTACAAATAAATTACCGTTTTTCGCTTTGTTACTTTATTTTTAAAAAAGTGATGCTTTTTAGTTCATACCGTTTTTCGATGAGCAGAATTAAGTTCTTTTTTTATTTGTGGTGAGAGAATATTCTATTAAAACAAATCAAAAGTTAAAAATTGTTATAAAAAAATAAATTGACTAAATAATGGAGTTATACCTACTCTATTCCGTTAATTATTTATTTTCAACGCTTATCAGGTTGAAAGCTTCTTTTAGTAATGTAAGTAGATTATTGAATCCCAAGACAACACATATTAAAAAAAATGATGCTATATAACTTTATAATTTTATTTATTAATTTACTATCAAAAGCTAATAATGAATACAGATATCCCTTTAACCCTATCACTAAATCTGTGGCATTATGGCAGAAGTTTATATATCCGTTTTATGTCATTTTGTGTTTATTCTTCCAATTTATGGAAAATATTTCTCAGCATGTTGTAGCAAAACTTGGTGTGTCAGTCATTATCCAAACAAAAGATATATTGTTTGGAAAAACTTAAAAAAAAATGCTTATTTGTACTGATTTTAACAGCTTATCAAAGTTAATATTGCTTCTCCTGTAAACTAAGGTAAAACGGACATGTCAACTTCTGCCACAACGCCACAGAAATGTATGTTTAGATACAATATATTTTCAATAATTTAGGTAAAAAAAAGTACAAAAAGTGTTTTCTGCTTTAAAAAAAAATATTATTTATAACTCAAGTCAGATGGTACCCCATTGAAAATTCTTAGAATCGTTACCTGTAAGTGTTGTTTCTCCGTTATGATGATTTGCTTTGGGAATTGAGTCGAGTCTGTTAACCATGAATACATATTTATTAATTAACGATTATTTTTTTAAATGTTTAATGGTATACTCTTATAAAATCATATCAGCCAGTTGTCATTGCATAATTTAACAAGAATGACTTTTTGTACAATTTTTACTTAATATTTATTTATTTGAATTCATAAAAGCAAATCTATGTCTCATGAATTATGGGACATTTTCACCCATTCTCATACTTAAAAATATTTTTTACAGCTTTCACATTTCATCCGAGTCGATTTGTGTTTTTCCTTCAATTTCTTTTCCCCATCAGGTAACCACTTGTCGTTCTATCACATTGGATAAGAACGAATCAGTCCAAATATCTTTTCGATCCTTCACCTTCTTCCTTTGAGCGTGACCTTTTAGATTTATCCGTTCACGTATCCGTGTGCCGGATTGGAAAGGATTACTTTTTCCTTTAGATTGAGTAAAAAATCCATAGAAGCTAAGCACTTTTTTTGCTCAGTCACGCTTTCCGAAAATTCATCAATGTTTTTTTAGATATTTTTTCTTTCTCTTATAGGAAATTTCAAGTTTATTTTTTGTTTGATTCGATGCTCCTATCACGTTTGGTCTTAAGAAAAACTGTTTTTTTTTTCTCATTGCCGTAATATTTTTACACATTTTAAAAATAAATTTGATCTTCTTATGAATAATAGTTTTTTTTGCTAACGATATTAAACCAAGTTTAATAGTTACATTTTAATCTTTTTACTAGAAAAATGGCGTGTGTTACACTTCACTATTCTACACAGTGTCTAGAATAAAATCATTATTTTTATGACGACCTCTACAACCTAGACGCTTGACTTCCGCCCGGAGTTTTTGTATTCCATTCCGATGGTTACCAAAAAAATAAAGACAATGGACACTTATTTGTTAAAAAAAATCATCTGGAAACAATAGTTGTACATCTTAGACGTGTGTGAGTGTTGTAACTTCTTAACGTGTGTGATAGTATGCGATGAAAAATCGCGGATTCAGTACCTATTCCGGTGGTTCTAAAGATAATGTGGTCTTTCAGCCACACTTTTCAATATTTCCGAATCATTAACTTTGATCAAATAAATAAATAATTTTTTTATCAAATAAATAAATAATTTGGTAAAGTATGAAAAAAACTTTTTTTCAGCAAATTGTCGTATTTCAGTAAAATAAATTATGAATCCAATTTTTTTTAAATAATCCTCCATTTTTGAGGATTTTTATATCAAATTACATTATGGAAATTGGTTATTGATATATATTAGCAGACTTGAGCAAACCTTGAATTGAACTTAATTTAAAAACTTAAATCATCTAATATAATCATAGGTTTTAATATACAGTAACTTATACCAATCTATATAAAATTTTATCAAATCATTCTTTAAGTTTTTTTTTTGTATATTTTGGCTTTATTGATATTTCTTTATTTTAAATTTGAAACGTATCAATGAAAAACATTAAAAAAATGTTTATTCGAATACCGCCAACAACTTAAAACAAAAAGTAAAAAACTGTGCCTGAAAATCGTGACAAGATTTATTTGCAAATTTTACTCGTGATATAGGTGACCTCTGTGGTATAGTTGGTAAGACGCCTATCTTTAACCTGTAAGTCGTGGGTTCGATTCCCGTTGGTAATTAATCCCAATCAAAGAAAAAAGGAACAAAGGCAGGTTTTCACTCAAAGTCTTTTTAAAACCCTTCTGGTCGATTGAAAGAGGCTGACACATCAAAAATCTCCACAGATAATTATGTTTGTAACAAAAGTATAATAAATTACAATATATAGATATTATTGGAAATTATGACCAATTTTAAATAATGTTTTTTTCAGAATTATTTAACACATAAATGTGATAAAAAAGTAAACAAAACGTCAATAAAAGTGACAGGCCTGTTTCACTTAACAAAAGCATTGACAGATATTTTATTAAGCGAAACAGATCTGTCACTTGAACTTAAGTTTATTGTGTAGAATTTTTTGACATTTAAATGATCATTCTGTTTTATTCCCATTAAAGTGTCAAATCATTCTGATTTATACAATATTAATATCAAATCAATTAATATTTTTACTCTTTTAATTATTTTTTTTTAAGTTTGCTGGTTATCATTTATAATAAAAAAAAACATTCTTAAAACAATATGGAAATTGACATTTTTCTTGAAATAACTTCCTAGAGAGATTAAATTTTACGCGAATCCATAAAATGGATCTTAATTTTGTGCAAGTACCATCTTGCACATCGTAAATTTTATGAAAATGGAAAAAAGAGACAACAGACACTCGGAAAATCTACTTGTTTTATTTACTTTCCGCCACGTTGCCATTTCTCCCGTTTTATTAACACCATAAAAATATGGCCGTCCTAACGACAAAACATTGTTCATAATTATTATCGCCGGTCCACTGAAGGTGTTGCTGATATTCGGATAAAAATAGTTGTTAATTCTCTACGGCATTTCGGCGGAACGTCAAAGTTCGCATATTTTTCATTTCGAGTACACGTCCACAGTTCAAAACATGAGGTAAATTTGCCCGCGTTGTTCGGTACTTCTTTATCGGTGTACCACAAAATCTCTTATTCTCAAACTTTGTGAATTGAGACGAAAAAATTATCTCAACTAGTCCATTTAAGTATTTTTGAAAAATGATGTATTATTTTTTCAACTAATGGGGAAGAAACTTATTTGAATCGGACACTAGACACGTTTGTTGAAGAGCTCGGCTCCTATTCCCAGTAGTTCGACAGTAAAAAAACTCTGCATAATTACAAATACTCAAATTTTTAAGTCTCCGTGGCTTAGTTGTAAAGATGCTGGTCTTTCCTGAGATTTTTTAAATGATTTCAATACCACCCAAAAAAGGGAATAAGCGAAAATATCCCAGTCTTATTATTATTTATTATTTATTATTTATTACACATGACAAGAAATATACACAATTTGAGAAAAAAACAACAGGTAATTTGATTTGGACATATAATTTTAATGGATCTGGGTTTGTTGCCTTTCATTTGTCGTATCCCCAGTAAACTAGGCTTTTGCCTGTATCTCACTGAGGATATTTAGCATGAAAAAATAAATCGATACTTCTTTCCGATTTTTGATAACACAAAAAACCCCGTTGCACGCTCTCATCAACCTGACAAACAGTGACACTTAACTACAACTGGAAACATCTTGCGAAACTCAACTCCTCACACATTATCGCTCCAGAAAGACCAAAAATATTCATCCCACAATATACTGCACACAATCATAAGAACAAAAATCAAAACAAACTCAAAAACAAAAAAAAAAAAAAAAAAAAAAAAAAAACAAAAACAAAGAAAAACACACAGAAACACAAATACAAAAACAACCAAAATTAAAACAACAATAAGAGACCCACACTCACGAGCTCACATAAATCCTTTCCACTCGTCATTCATCCTGATTACATAATTTGTCTGGTTACATAATTTTCTAGTAACAATACTTGCACGTGCTAGACGTGTACGAGTAATGTTATCTGTCTACGTCGGTAGTATTTCAAACTTGTGCAATAGTGAACAATGAAAGACTTACCTATTTCAGTGTTTCTTAACTCAGAAACACGATTAGCAAGACTGACGACCATATTGTTTCTTCTATGATACATGTCCGCATCATGAAATCAACGCAGGTGAACAAGAAATATTTGGTGAGCTGACGAAAGCAAAATATAGTACGGTGGGCACGCAGGGCAGGGCAAAATATGTAAGAACGTACTGAAAAGGACGCTTAAAACATTAATGAACAGCACAACAAGAAACAAACAATAGCAGCTAGAGCCAAATGGAGTAGAACTGTTGATATTTATCAGGGGTTTTTTGAAGACAGAAGACGCAGGCAAGCAGCAAGCACTGAAGCTCCTTGTCTTATATGCAACAAGATACATCTACCAGAAATTGGCATACAGAACTATTTCTTGTGGCAACAGCTTCAATTACCCTGATCACCCCCCTTTTGTATTGTTGACTTCTATTACATTCATCACGGGTAATGAGCGTTCATCAAGAAATCAAATCTGTCGAGGGGGACTAGACGAATGAATGAATATGCACTTGTTTATCCTCAATTATGACCACATCATGGAGTCTTAATACAAAGATGATATCGATAATATCAGAAAAAGAGGAGTTGTGAAGAAGGCACTCGTACATAGAGTAAGATATACAAAAATCAATGGAACCATTTGATAAAAAGACGGATTGCAGTAATATGAGCTGAGATGTATTACAAGATTGCCAGTAAATATTCGTCCTCACAAATGTTCAACTACGAGTACATGGAATGTAATAAGGTGAATAAATAGGCTGTTCCATAAGAAGTCAATAAGTTATTGTTTGAAGGGAGTCTTGGACTGGACTGAGGAAAAGAAGAAGAGTTGGTCGAAAATCGGATTGGTGAGACTGCAACCCCTATTGGAAATGAGCAAGATGGGGCATTGAGAGAATTAGTAAATCAACTTGAGATATTCTAATAAAAAAAATATTATTTCACTCATTTGAAACCGCGTCGCTATGTCGCTTCATTTAATATGAGATGACGTCTTTGACTAGGTTGCAGGTCTTTTGAACAAATAATCTGGGTTTCAATAAGTAAGGAAGCATGAAATGAGCAACAGGAGGCATTGAAAGAATTGATAGATCAACATGGGGTTTTCTTATAAAAAAACTATTTAAGGTTTTTTTAATGCTTATGAATTTTAACTTGATAAGCATACCTACCTGAAATATACACAGAGGTTTTATAAAATTGAAAATTATATTGTATTGTATCACATTTTTATACAATCAGGGGGGTTGATTGGTATTTGGTAACCTTCCTCTATAAACTTGTAAGCTGTTAAAAAAGGCCTATTTCATGTTTATCAAAATAATCGGATGCCAAAGTGAATTAAACCCACAACCCATAGATGCGAAAACGAGCATCTAAAAACAAGTAAGCCACAGATATTGTTATATATTGTATGATTAATAAAAAATTCAAAGATAAAAAAAATAACGCATTTAAAAAAAAATCGTAAAAAAACTAAGAGTATTTTCAAAATTTCCCTTAGTTTAAAGGAAAAAATTAAATTTTGATAATAAAATGAACAGTTGGTCCGCAATATTTCCTTAATAATTAATTATCTATGAAAATTAATTGCCTTCAATCTTAACTTTCTCAGACTCTTTGTAATTTAAAGCGCATTTGAAATTCTTCCTTGGTTTTCTTTATATTTTATTATTAACACACCTCCTTTCTTTGAAAATTGATTTTCTTATTAAAATTCGAGACTCATTTTCATAAAGTCATTTTCATCTCGAGAATAGAGCATATTTTAATGTCCTTTGCCGTGTCGCTACGTCGCTTTATCCAATATGATGGAGTCTTTTACTAGGTTGCAGGTCTTTTGAACGCTCAGGGTTCCAATAAGCAAGGAAGTTAAAAAAGTAAGAATTTTGGATTAAAGATTTTTTAAAACACCTTTTTTTTCATTTTCGTCAATTTCTTTAATATACGCTTTTACACTTTTTTCACTATTCTGGCGTTTTAATTAAAATAATAAAGAACTTCTTTATAAAAAAATCCATTTTGATATATAAATATAGCTGTTTTGTTTTTGTTCTCTTTCTATTCAGGATTTTTAACAGTAGTTGTGTCAAAAGAAGTTACGAATACTTAATAAAATAAAAACTAGCAAAAGGTATAGTAATTGGTAAAGTTTTAAAGCTGATAATTATGCAGTTAATTGACTGAGTTAGTCAATATGCTTTTAAAGTAAAGTTTTTCATTGTATGTTTTTAGTTTAAAACTTAATATAGATATTTTGCACCACCCTGTCTCAGCCCTGAGAAAACACTGAAGCTATCCTATAAAGTCATATTAATATTGCAACGGTTTCTTTGAGGGTTTTTGCCGACCCTTTGAACATTGTCAATATTGTATACATGTCATAAATATTCAGCGTTTATCAGAAGTCGAGAATATCATCTTTTTGAAAAAAATATTATGTGACATATATAGTATTACGTACAAAATACTGTTTGGTGGGCAGTCGTATTTCAGTAAAATAAATATAACAGTAAAATTATAAGTCTGACGAACAAGAGATCAAATGATAACCGACAAAAGTAATGACAGATTTTGCAGATTCGAGTAACCGAAATTTATACCAAATCACGATGTAAGCGATGATGATACCGTTATTTCGCATTATAATAGTAGCTCAGTGGTGAATAGTTTTCAATGTAATAAAAGCAAGCTAACAACCACTAACTAAATAAAATAAGTTTAATTGAACATGGAAAAAAAAAGAAACCTCAATAATTAGTACCAAGTTATACGAGTACTGTGTTACACTTTCGTTAGATACAATATAACTTGGCGGGCTAAGTGCTCTGTGGTAATCCCTTCCAACTAAATAAAGATGTTAACGAATCCTTAAATGAAAAGTAGACTAAAGTCCTTAAAAAAGCTGGGTACCGACGGGAATTGAGCCCACAATCTTTGAGTTGAGAGACAGGATTCTTACTAACTATATCACCGTCGGCGTGACGTCGTCCTAGTTCACCATCCACCAAACTATTGACACTATCCATGTATGCTATGTAAGATGTTCAGTCAAGCATTCATTACAAAGCATTTGTGGAACAAAATTCCATAGAATTGGTGTGGATAACTTCGAGGTCATTTCTAGGAACATTGTAAGCAGCTGTCGTGCTTATTGACGTTTGTTTCAAATATTGTTTACAAAATCAATTACATGCGGATTGCCGATAAATGTCGGTCCCGTTGGACGAAGTGTAAAAAACAGGCGTCTTGTGGGTGAACTGACGGCGGGTTTGCTTTATTTTACCTACCTCGAAAGGAGTGCTTTCTTTGAGTGCGGGGAAATCCAGATTATGGACCACATCATCATATCTTTGTGTGATTCTAACTCAATATTAGTTATTATTTAAATTATATATATACTTGTTGAATATATGCCTACGTATTATACATTATTGACTTAATATATATTAATTGATGACTTTACATTTATTAAATTATTTCATTAATTCATTTCCGACTTCGAAAGATAACTATCAAGCTTAACTTTCTATAAAGAGCTGCACTTTGCAAAATTTTACTTTTAAACAAAAGTTTGTTTTTAAAGAATATTTTACGATCATAATTTTTAAACTATTTTACCATCACTTAGATCAAGTCTTATAACTGATGAGGTATATTGGCCTTGTTAATGTTGGAAACTTTGAAGTTTATACGTAACGTAACACAAAAGTGTGCTTTGAATCGACACTTTTAAAGACTTTTTCCTTTAAAAGTTTTCTAAGGATCGATTTTTCTTCAACTCATGCACTAAATTGGTACACTTAAGTGCATGATCAAGCTTAGAAGATGACTAATTATGCTATGATATTTAAGAATTGATATTCGATCATGGTGAATTTAAAAAAATGATGTAAAAATATTGAGGAACACAATTTCTTGCAAACAAAGGATATTATTCATATATTTTCTAAAAGTATTAAACGTAAATGCATTAAATGTGATATGATTTTAAATGAAAGTATCCTTTGTCAGTCAACAAAAAGAGATTTTTTTATATAGATGAAATAAAATTCAAGATTTTTATCAAAATAAATAAAAATAATTTAAGCAATTTGTATGTAAACTTAAGAAATAATAGTTATAATCATATATAAGTTTATGTTTTTTAAATAAACTCTATGTATGCTATTCACCCTGGTAGTTTATTTTGTTTCAATATAACGTATTTTTTGACAAGATTCCAACTTAGTTTCATTACTGATAGAGTTTAATATACTCCCTTTAAAACATTTTCTGAAATGTTAAATATGTAAATATCAGACGCCCCATTTAAAAAATTATCAGTGAAACAAAGGAAGAGCACTTGGCAAATTTGTTCAACTTATTGCCAGTCTAAACAGATAAATATTTCTGTAACTCAACTAGTTGTCGGGATCACAATATCACAAATTTGTTCTACTTATTGCCAGTATAAACAGATAAATATTTCTGTAACTTAACTAGTTTTCGGGAACATAATATCACAAATTTGTTCTACTTATTGCCAGTCTAAACAGATAAATATTTCAGTAACTCAACTAGTTGTCGGGAACATAATATCATAAATTTTCAATCCAATCATCAATCATGAGATATAAGTTGAGACCCTAAGATTCCTTATCTCGTTAATAAAATAGTATCTAGACATTCTTAGAAGATATCTAATACGATATGGTAAAATGTAGAAAACACACTCGAGCAAATAAAGATCTCAAAAAAAAATTATTTTGCTTTCTTCACCATTTAAGTGTGATGAATCTCTCGAATCAATGCTCTACATTCTAACTTTCTACATAGCAGCGCGCTTTAAAGGAATCTAAAAATCCCACCCTTTTAAATGACCAAGGTACTCGTTTTACAAATCCCAATACTCAATAAGCAGACTAACACATTTACTCTACATGAAGACCAAATGACAGCCTACTTTAAAGTCGATTACGTATGTGATGCATTCTTCACTCTGAATCACACACCTGTTAAGGGGGATTAAAAACCATTGTTTTAGAAAAAAATAAGATTTTATACAATACTTAAATGAAATATATATAAATTAAGTTAATCCATTGAATCTACTGTAAAATAGTATTCAAATCTGACTGCAGGAGCAAGAAATTGCACGAGGAATTCATCTTTCCATAGGCTTTCAAATTAGCAGCTAATAATATGGACCAAGAATATTATTACAAATACAAATTTCAAATGAACCAAGAATGTTATTACAAATCTTATTACCAAACCAACATCATCAATAAAAAAATAGAAGAGCGTAGGTCCATTCAATTTGATAGTTCAAAACAATATCATTGATAAAAATTTAGAAGAGCGTATGTCCAAAATTTGATAGTGCGAGGATCCCTGTATATCCGTGGAAGTAATAAGATTTATTTAACACAAATGAGAGAAATTGTCTCCTATCGGTCCAGTTATTGAAAAATAAATCTACAATATTATCTACGACTCCAAATTTGTCCATTTTATTTAGGAATAAATTGTGATAAGTCCTGTTGATTCGATGTTTCGATACAAGTTTTCAAGAAATCGAGAAATGAGTAATCAACTTGTGTTCATCATTCAAATTTCCGTTTCAAGCATAAATCAATGAAGTTATGGTTTCCACTTAGAACTGCAAAGCGATACCTTATTTAAAAATTATCTGTTGGAAGCCAGATGTAAAAACATTTGAGTTATTATTTTTTCCACGGATATGATCAATAGAACTACCTAATTCATCCGGATATTTCGAATGCGATTCACAAATGTACATAAAAATATATACTATATATAAAAAAAATTACACCAGTCTGATTAAGTGTTTGTCTTGTAACAATACTTGTCTATCCATCAACGGTAGTACAATATTTTCAGCATGTACGATGATAAACTATGAGTAATGTGACTCCTTTATTGGTTCATAGCCCGAAGAATTTATCACTGATCCAAATACTATAGTAGAGCTTTGATTGAATCAGCAGCCTTGAAACAAAACATGGAAACTATGAGATACATTTTTTTTCATGACACCAAATTATTCTAAGATCATATGAAAACCATTCAGATGGAATCAAGTTTGCAATCTCACTTTAATTGGTTTTCCTCTACCACGCCTTCCACTCACATTTGCAATGTATGCCCATTTATTTTGCTTTTTTTTCTTAATTCGTTAATTCTACATATCCAAGTGATCTCAGAATACTCTTCATCTTACTTAATACACCAGCCTTAAGTTCAAGTTCATATCTAATTATTTCATTTCATCTTCAGTCATGCATTGTTCGCGCATGAATTCTTCTCAGTGTACATATGTCTATTTATTTGTTTTTTTCAGTCTTTTTTCACTTCTACACATCAAAAAAGGTGCATAACCGCGCGGTAACGCACTGAACTTTTGTGCGGATGGTCGTCTTTTCGAATTCCATGCTGTGATTCTCCCCTCAAATTACACACACATATTTTTCCGTCTAGTATTCAGAGATGTAAGGATACCTATAATTTCGGTCATATATATATATTCTTTCAAAAGTGGGGAAAAAACATAACGATGTGATTCGATCGTCTCCCTACGGTATGCCATCGGATTCAGTACAGCGGTGGGGCTGATGAGTTTGCTGGTGTGCAACGGCTCACTCACTTAAAAAAAACTTCACGGCCCAGTTTTGTTTTCCAATTGAATTGACGCGAGGGGATCTTCGACTTCGAGACCCAGTAACGAACAAACGATCGACACATTAAGGTTAGTATTAGAATCTTGGTGGTCCATTAGATTTTGATTCCGTATAAAGCTACGGTTTCCTAAGAAAGCGGTGCCGTTATGTAGCGGCCGTAACAAAACGTTGTCTATGTAAACCAATGGTGTTGGTTTCCTAAAGAGCGTTGGTTGTCAGCGTAACGCCAAATAGCGATGCCGCCATTTGCATGACGGTCGTCATAGCGAAACAAACAGTCGTGGAACGTTTTTCCCGTGTAGCGGTTTGACCGTTTTAACATAAAAAATGAGTGCAAACATAATTTGGACCAGCGAAGATGACGAAATATTGATTGATTTTGTAAGAAATATTGAAGCTTTATATAATGTGAAGAGCAAAGACTATAGAAAAGCCCAGTTGAAATAAAATATGTGCACTTAAAAAATCAGGAATGTATGTATATTGTAAATTAATAAGGTTGTATTCCTGCCTTGCTGGAGGTTTATATGATTAATTATTCTAACCAAATTTAAAAGAATCTAATGTTAATTCTTCCTTATAAAAATAAAAGCCAAACTAATACTTCATAAATTCGTTCACAAAGCTGTCAAATTTGACGTTTCCAACTGACAGTTGTGGTTTCTCATTTCTGCCGTCTGGCGGCACGTCAGGCGGATGTGACGCAAACTACTTGTGTACACGTCCATTCTCCACCGCAATACGCTCACTGACCATTTTCGTTTTTTTTTAAGTTTACATATCTTGTTCGGCCGTTTTCTTACGTACGCCGCATCACGTCATGTTACGGCCGCTACATAATGGCACCGTTTTCTTAGGAAACCGCAGCTTAAGAGAAACAGAAAGCTGTAAACAAAAAAAGAAACAATAATAAATAACCAAAGGATTGGAAAAAATCAACTTTCATAAAAAAATACTTTTTTTAAATAGAGTAATTCGTGGATTGAACAAGAAATTTATTATTTAATATTCTAATATGGATAAATACTAAGTAAAAACTGAAAGTTCGAGACATAAAATAAATCGTTTGACATAAAAAATTTAATTGGCAACATTTTCATAAAATATAACGGGCTTTTAAAATGCTTAAGTCCAAATAATATAGAATATTTCCCGCTTTATTTTATTTGTCTAATTTATTTTTAAATTCTTTTATGCAAATATCAAAGGGTTGTAAAAGTGAATATTTCGGATTATTCCGTATTTTTGTAGCATATAAAAGAATTTTATGGATCTGACGAATGTCGCTCTCAAAGTGAAACAGGAATATTAAATTATCTATTTCCTCACAACTGTCTTTTTATTCACCATAAAGAGAACCAACTACCAGGTTAGATCAAATTCATGAAATTCACAGCAAACATCCTTTTCTTTTTTAATATTTTTTACAACGATGTGATGAGTAAGGCTTCTTAATACTATTTTTTTTAACATTTATATTTATTAAAGATGTTAAGTTTTTATCATGTCTTAGATGAAGAAGGGTAGCTTAGATGATTTTGGCATGTGAAACGAATGAATGAAAAATGACAAACAAAACAGATATGTAGTAGAATGCGTGTGCGAGGACGACCAAGGGAATTATGATTGGATTAAGTTAATAATATTCTGAAAGAAAGAAACGTAGAAATTGAACAAGTTGTACGAGAAGGTGTGTAGATGTAGAAGAAACTAAGGATATGTGTCGAGATAGGAAAGTCTGGTGCTACGTTTTCTCTATGTGTGTTTATATGTATTGTATCGCTTTATTGTACAATATAACACTTTCAACGACCACAGTGGTCTAGTTGAGACCCTAGTCTGAAAAAAAAGTTCGTCTGGGGAAAATACAGTGTCGTCTCTTTACTGCGGTAGTGTTGTCAATACGTCCAACAAAGAATCACGAATTCCGTGCGTACTCCAATAGTTCTAAATCGTTCGATTGATTACTGGTCCCGAATCATCAATAGGCATATCTAAAGAGAATCGCATACCAGGAAGGCTGTCTAAAATGTGAAAAGACTGCCAGTGTTCTACCTACCAGGAATGACTGTCACAACATAAAGGATTCAAGATATACAACAATTATATCAACACAAAGATTAAGTACTTTAAAAACACTTTTTAACGATGAAGAAGAAATTGTAACAAAATCGTTTTCAAAGCAGTTAATTTCTAGAAACACTGTCTGAAATAACATTATTGTCTTCTCACTATTTGGATGTTCGCTCGGTGTGGGCATACATACATATAATATTATATAAGACTGTACTTTCCTCCAGCCACAGATCTCTATGTGCGACACATCTTACTCGTTCATTCGCTTAAATACCATGAAATATGTAAAACCCTGGCAGATGTCAGATTACCTAGAATTGAAACAATGCGTTTGCTCTACAATCACTTGACTGCTCGTCTCAAACATGAGAAATCCTTGTTAAAATGTTACATACGTTTAATTTCGCACCCTTTGTTAAAATTGCTTAAGTTATGTTTCCAGTAAAATTCTGTAGACATGAAATGGTTCAACATAAAATTTCTTGAGGAGACAGAAATGTTTGATGGTTTTAAGGTGTACTATATCTCAAAACTACGTAAGATGTCTGACGGAAAGCATTTTCTAAAAATGATCTCGTGGCAATAGGGAACGAGCAAGTTACTAATACTTGACAATTTTATAGCAATAATAAGAAATCTTTTTTTTTTTTATTAAACAAAGTAAATTATTGTACAAACATTTGTCAAGGTTATACCTATATACAAATGTATTACTTAACTAATCTTAATTATATGTTATAATTTATGAACTTACTTAATCTTATTTTCCTACATATTATTTTATTTTATTTATTCAATCTTAATATTAGGTCCTTACATATGAAATTGGCGTTTTGCCGTACTGGCAACTTTGATCTCAGATATCTTCTCTTTGGTTAGGAATTCCAAATTCAAATTTATACAGCTATTTACTCAAGTATTTGTGTTTCGAAAATTATAATTAATTTGTTTTTTCCTCAATTGTTTTTTTTCTTTGCGTCACTCAGTTTACAAAATGGAAAACTTGAAATATCGCGTTATTTACGAGTACGAGTTCCACCGTGGCACCAGTGCTGCAGAAACGGCTCGAAGGATTAATGATGTGTATGGCGACGGTGCCGCAAAAGAAAACACAGTGCGTTTTTGGTTCCAACGTTTTCGTTCTGGAAATTTCGACCTGCAGAACAAGCCCCGTGGACGGCTGGAGACCAAAGTTGATAATGAAGAATTGAAGGCTATTGTGGAAGCGGATCCATCGCAAACCACGTCCGAGTTAGCTGCAGGCTGCGGTGTTAGTGATAAAACTGTTTTAATCCACTTGAAGCAAATTGGGAAGGGGAAAAAGCTTGAAAGGTGGGTACCTCACGAATTGAGTGAAGCAAATCAACAAACGCGCGTTGACTGCTGCGTTGCATTACTCAACCGGCACAATAATGAAGGGATTTTGAATCGAATCATTACCTGTGATGAAAAGTGGATCCTGTATGATAATCGGAAGCGCTCATCGCAATGGCTGAACCCTGCCGAACCAGCCAAACCATGCCCCAAGCGAAAATTGACTCCAAAAAAGTTACTTGTGAGCGTTTGGTGGACTAGTGCTGGTGTCGTTCACTACAGCTTTCTTAAATCTGGCCAGACGATTACGGCAGATGTCTATTGTCAGCAACTGCAAACCATGATGGAAAAACTAGCTGCTAAACAACCGAGGCTGGTTAATCGCTCTAGGCCACTGCTGCTTGATGATAACGCTAGACCACACACTGCACAACAGACGGCTACCAAATTAGAAGAGCTTCAATTGGAATGTCTAAGACATCCACCGTACTCTCCGGACCTTGCCCCAACAGATTACTATTTTTTTCGAAATTTGGATAACTTCTTGCAAGGGAAAAAATTCAACTCCGATGGGGCAGTCCAAACCGACTTCAAAGATTTTATTGATTCCCGTCCGAATGGTTTTTTTAGTAAAGGGATCGATGAACTACCTATGAGATGGCAAAAGTGCATAGATAGCAATGGTACATACTTTGATTAAATAAATATATTATATTAAAAAAAAATCAACTTTATGTTCCTCCCAAACAAAACGCCAATTTCATATGTAAGGACCTATTATATGAGATCTTAGAAATAATTAACACCTACATACTACTTATAACTAGATAACAATTCTTACACTGATTATTTAGCAAAAACAAGTCCACTCGTTCAGGCTACTTGTATTCCATCACATTCACTCAGACCTTGGTCGTCCCAGCTTATACTCTAGGTGGACTAGTCAGGCAACAGATAATGCTTCGGGAGTTTGTGATTATAACGGAAGGGTAGGTCGGATTTACTCTCGTAAGCCCCCAGGGCAGCGACTAAGGGATTGCTGTGATTTTGTTGGCTTTTATAGAACTTCACGGTCCAAGCAAGGATGTGGTGTTGTAGGGTTTCTTCTCGCTGTTCGGCGTGAAGTCGGGTAAGGTTTGTTCTGGGATGGGTGTTAAAAGATATCTTGAATGCCTTGTTCTGCAGTCTCTGGAGTTTCAGGTGGTCCGTGTTGCTCACACTACCCCAAACGGGTGCAGCATAGGTCAAGATAGGACGAATAAGGGTTTTATAGAGGAGGAGCCTATTTTTGGGTGAAAGGAAGCTGCGTCGATGAAATATCGAACTGATAGCTTCTATGCCCTTGTGATCCTTCTGTCTGATAAATCAAAAAATTTAACTTATCGATAAAACTGAATTCAAAAAAAGATAATATTTTTTTACCTAAAAATGTTATTGTTAACGTACAATAACGCACCTATAGTATATAATATAAAATTTTATAGGGATAAAATCTATACCATCATACTGTTTTGCTTTCGGAGTAGGCAGACGACAATTTACCTAAATTTTCTATCGCTTTACACATATTTCCGTCTCAAACAGCTTCTATGATTTTTCAGACTTTTTATATTTCCTCCTTAAAAAATAATTCACTTGGTATAACTATGCTCTCCTTGGATTTTGTCTACTACGTCATCTACTAACATTTCTTATTGAATATTGGTATTTTAGTCTTTCTTCATTCGTTTGTTATGCATCCCCAAAGCATATCGTAGTGCTCTTCTGTGTCTAATTTAATGCATCAGTCCTTTACACATATTCATATTTTAAAACTTTTTTCCGTATTCTGTTACCCACTGTCACCCCTTTGTATTCTTCTCATTGCACGAACTTCCACATAATTTATTTCTTTTCTATGTCCACTTTTCCCTCCCATGTATCCAAGTTGTTACTAAAATAACGTCGTTAACTTTCATCCAAACAAATTGTAACATTAAATTATTTATAGTTAAGGCATTAAAATTGTGGGGGTTTAAAATACATTGTAATTTGTTTTATCAAACACTGTTTATTCCTTGAACCTTGAAACCGGCAGGATTATACCGTTACATAAAGTGGAATAAACAGTATTTGATAAAACAAATTATAGCAAATTTTAATACTTTCCGGTTCCTGTGTACGTAGGTCTGTAAATATGAGACCGGATTTTTTTTATAGAAAATACACATTTATTGTATGAAAATGGTAAAAAATATTTTATTCAAAGTATTGCTCATCGCTAGCTACACATTTTTCCCATCTCTCTGGCAACTTGTGGATGCCACGCCAAAAAAACTGTTGCTCTTTTGAGGCAAACCAATCATCGAGCCATTTTCGTAAGAAGTGAAGCGCTGCTCAGCAAGTGCGTGTTCCATCGGTGTAAATAAGTAGTAATCGGATGGAGCCAAGTCTGGTGAGTAAACCGCATGCAAAAGTATTTGCCAACTAAACGCCTCAATCGTTTCCTTGACCGGTTTTACTGTGTGCGATGGTGCATTATCATGAAGAAAAACCACTTGTGTTGCCTCTTTTGATATTCTGGTCGTTTTTCTTTGTTACTTGGTTCTTGATGATTTACCAATAGCATGCTCACCGTAAGCTTCGACAAGCATTCGATAAGATTCTGCAGCAGTTTTCTTCAAATGGTAACAGAAAATCAATGCTGTCCGCGAATCGTAGTTTTCAGGCACAAAAACAGACATGTTCAACGCTATGAAAACATGTGTAGTTGTATTAAACTTGTATTGTTGTGAGTTAAAAGTCTTTGACAAATGTAAACACTTGGTATATGTTTTAGAATTGTTTGAGTTTATTTACAATCCCTACACGCTGTTCAATATCACTCTTGACTGTCAATTATTCTGAGAAAACAATACCCAAATTGTAGCATTCCTTAATTGACTCTAATATTTTGTTGCTCACCCATATATCGCATGTACTTTTTCTTTCCCTTTTTTATACTCCCATTTCTTAGGATTTTGCAATATTCATTTTCAGTAATTTTTTTCTTACTTCTACAGTAATCACATACCTATCAAACTCTGTAATTCATCCTTATACTCTTCTAATACTACCAAATCTTAAGCATTCAACCATAGGCCTTTGTTGTTTCTTCCCACATGAATATATGTACATATTAAATATCCATGGTGACATAACACATACTTGCTGTACTCATTTTGTAATATTAAACCACTTAGTTAAGGCTCTGTTTATTCTAATACATTTTGTATTTTCAGCATGTAATAACGCAATACCACGTATTAATTTACATTCAACACTGTATCCGTTCAATCTTTTCCGTAGCTTGCTTGCGATAAAATAAACCCAGTAAGCTCAAATAATACATTATGAAGTTAAATATGAAATGTATTAGAAGGGAGTTTAATTATTTTGTTTTAATTAGACGCTTTGCATATTTATTAAAAAAAATGTTTTAAGAAAATTTGATTCGTAAATAATTAATTTTGATAAAAATATGTTCGCCACACTTATGTTTAAATTTTATTATGACTCGTAACTTTTTTAGCTGATAGAGCAACATTTTAAAAGAACCTTTCACGACAAAGTTTCCGACATTCAGTCATCTTGATGTTTTACGCTCTCATATATCAAAAACTTAAAAACAAGATACTCTTTTGACAAATTATATCTTCCCTCGGGGACTGTTACCAGATTCATCATTTATACTGTAAGAAATTATGTATTCCCGTTACGATTAAATTGTTTTTAATCATAATTCCGTACAAAAATCTTTTGAAATATGTTTGAAAATTATTTGACAAGAATATAAAAGAAATTTCTATGGAAAATTAAAAATATTTGAGTGAATAAACATAATAAAAAGCGCGGATCGGTATTAATATTTTTTGAAAAAAGCTTTATGTTTCGAAAATAAACTATAAAAGTAACACAAGGCGGTGAATTTTTTTTCTCCCAAACGATAAATATTATATATTGTTGTTTTTGCAAAAAAATCTAAATATTGATTAATAGCAAGTATATAATATTTGATTACAAAGAAAATAATTGAGTGAATATTTAAAGAGTGAATTTTCGTAGAATTAGGAAGCATATGCATTACATACCATCACGTCATTTCCCTGTCGCAATAATCAGATTGTTTCCTGTCGCGACACATGCATTTCGCTTCGTCTACATATTAATACACCTTAACATACAGCTCCTTAATTTTTTCTAACTTCTTATATTTTCCTCTTTCAATATATCATTCACTTGATTTAACCATATTTTCCTTGGTCTTCCTCCACTACACCTTCCACTCATATTTGCGCTTTATATTTATTTCTTTATTCGTTCTACATATCTACTTTAAAATAAGCTAGTCATTGGTTCACATTTGTCTCTAATCACTCAATTCTGTATTCTGCCTAACATTATCACCCGATTTAGTTTTCTCCGTGGAAGCAATTCCATAGCATTTATAGAATTAACATGTATTGCTTTTCAATTTGTTATATAGTATGAGAATCTATTCCTGTTTTTTCTCCATAATAAAATTACGTTAAAATTTCCTAACAGATAGACATTTTATAGTTTTAATTTTAAACCTTTGGTTTATTCAAACCACATTCAAGATTATTATTGTTTGCTACAAGTGGTTTAGTTAAAATCACTGATAGTTTTATTACTTTTTCAACATTAGATTTTTATTGCCAAAAAAATCTGGAAGAAATAATTTTACTCTTGATTTATTTAAACAAAGTTACGGAAAGAGTATTTTAATAGTTAAATATTATTTGAAATTTAACATGGTAGTACGTGTAACACTTAGCAACAGACCAGGGTTGGAACGTTTATAGCATTCGCATGTACTATAGTAGTACGTGGGGCATAGAGCTTCCGACATGGATCGGGACCTTTATGGTATCCTAGTGTGGTGGTAGTTCTAGAAGTATATGGCTACAGACCTGAATTGGGGCATTTATGGTATCCTTATGTGATAGGACGTTAATTAGAGGATTACATACCAGGAATGCGATGTTTTTGGCATGTTCGTGTGGTTATACGCGGTAAATAGAGTTACAAATTGAGATCGAGGCTTTAATAGCATCCTTATGTTCCTAATTGAACGAATTGAATGTTAAACATATGATACAATAGATTATTCTGAATATCCTCACTAAGGACTTTTTAAAAACACGGTTCAAGTTTAATTTATGCAAGGTTGGAATTATTATATAAAAGATTCATTTTCGCTTGAATTATACTTGAGCATAATAAATCACTTTTTAATTAGCAACCCAAACTTTGTGCAGTCCGTTGGGCATTTCCCCATAACCACATTAAAATCTTGCGTTACGCTTTGACCTCATTATTCAGTTTCTTAATGATTTTAGCTGACTTATTTTTTCAAAATAATATAAGTTTTGAAATGGTTTTTCTTGAATAAATCTTATTGGACCACACTTATTCCCGGAATTTCGAGTTTTAGCTCACTGAACTTGAAACCTTTGCCTATTAGAAAACATTCTTGGAAAAAAGTGTTTTTAAATGAGTGGATATCGAATTTAATTTTGTAGTAATAAAAAGGATGGAACAAAATAAAGCAAAACAAGGTCGTGAAATGTGATAAAAATACGTATGATATTAATTTTATAATAATATAAATTATTTAATTTTGTAATCTATATAAATAAAAATGTAAATGTTCGTAAATTAAAAATCTCTAATCTCCGAAAGTTTTCTACCGATCGCTTTGAAATTTTGACAAAAGTTGGCATTCGTATGCAAAAATGTTTATATATTTTTTATTTATATACCGGTGTATATAAAAAAGTTTATAAATCAGAAAAAATAACGTTTGCGCCTCCTGCAGCGTCAAACTCAAATTAAACTTGACGGTTATGTCACATTACATTTTCGACGTTTCGGAATTAATATTAAATATTAAATAATTAAAGCTATATAAATAAAATATTAAATAATTTAATGTGTAATAATAAATAATACATTTTATAAATAATCAATTTTAAATTTTCAAATACGTTTATTGAAAAGTCGCGACATTAGTGCCAATTTGCTAAGACGCAAAAATATACAAAGTGTTTGTCGGCCATTTTGTATTTTGACAGCGTCCTTTGTGCCGATATGTGCTGCGTTTATAAAAAAACGTTATATATTTGTATTAAATTTTAATAAAAAATAGTTGTGTTGTGATAAATTGACTTCAGTGATTGTGGTAAGTTGTTGAGATTACATTTAGGTTAAAAAATAATGTATTTCGGCTTATTGGATGTATTTCGGCTTATTGAATGTATTTCGGCTGTATTGGATGTATTTCGGCATTATTTGGTGAAGCTGGAAGAGTTACCGTTTGATTTAGTAGATATAACAATAGAGCAGTCTTACGCTGAACACGAATCTATTCCAACTGATCAAGAATCGGTAATTGATGAATTGGATTTGTATGACAACCAAGAAATGGAAGTTGATGAAGATGGTGAGCAATTAGAGGGTTTAATAGAAAATATTGAAGACGATTCTCATTCGTGAGATCCCAAAAGCAATATTCTTCTAAGCCATCTTCGTAGAAGAAATAATATTCAAGAAGCACAGAACACACCTATATGGAACGCTAATTTTATGGGTCGTGATATTGGTGACTTTACAGATTCTGCTGGAGTAGTAGATATTATTAACCAGGTTATCAACCCTACACGTTATAAAATCTTTAGTTCATTGATAACAAATGAAATGATAGAAGATATGGTTTTTTCAACAAACTTTTACGCTACTCAGATGCAACTAAAAACCAATAAAAGATTCAAGCCAACGGACGTAACTGAAATGAATACTTTTTTGGGAATAAATTATCTAATGGGTATAAAACCCTTGCCCAGCTACATAGATTATTGGAGTTCAAGTCCTGATCTTCAAGATAGTTATATTAGTCAATTTATGCCTAACAATAGATTTAGTTAGCTCTTAAATCACGTACATCTGAATGACAATTCACTTCAACCTGAAAAAAATTCACCAGACTTTGAGAAGTTATATAAAGTGCGACTATTCCTAAATGAATAATAAATAAAAAAACTAAAATGTTTGAAACCAGATCAGTTTTTTTAATGCTTTGCAATTTTATATGTTTCTGTTATAACTTTCTTTCTTCTTTTTCAGTGCAATCGATCTTTCATTTGATTTCAAATCATATCGTGAATTAACCTCTTGGAGTGACGCGACGTGTGCTTCAGACAGACGGCGTGATGTTGGAATGTACATTTTTGACAAACGTCATATTTAATTTAAACGAACTGCCAATTTTTTGCTAATTTGTAACAAGATGTATTAATTTGTCATTTTTGTTAGTTTTTTGTAATGTATTGACCTAAATAACTTGCTTTTTATTAGAATCGAGCCTTATATTAATGTCGATAAAATAATTAAAATTACTGAACGTTACAAGGCATTGTTTGCAATCATATTGAAAGCCAGCTCTCCTTCCTGCCCAATATAGTTATGGGAGAAATATAAATCGCACAAAACTGAAAATATTTTCCGTCGAATAAGCGAGGAAAATTCAAATATGAACATGGATTTCTCAGCAGAAATCTACAATGAAGCGTTGATAATGATTGAAGATTTGTGCTTAGAAATCGCAAACAAAGTTCTCAATATGTTTTTGTTGTAACTTTTTTTCTTCTTTTTCAGTGCAATCGATCTGCTTTAGTTCATGAAAATAATGCCTCGCAAAAGATCAAACTTAGGATGTCGTAATCGCGGAGCGGAAGCAGTGCGACGAGTAATTGCAAATCAAACTGAGAAAGAACGGGATTGATTTGTGTCGATTGATTGCTCATTTACAGGTTAGTCACTTAGCATTTTCAATGTTTCCGATTTTTTCATTTCGTTTTTTTAAATCAAATTCGTGCATTGTTTGCAATCATATTGACCGCCTGCTTTCCTTAATGTTTAACAAAGTTATGGAAGAAATATAAATTGCACATAGCTGAAGATATTTTCTGTCGAATACAAGAGGAAAATTCAAATATGAACATGGATTTCTCAGCAGAAATCTACAACGAAGCGTTGATAATGATTGAAGATTTGTGCTTAGAAATCGCAAAGTTCCCAATCAATTGGGAATGCCACCACCAAATCGATCTGCTGCTACTTCGTTCGATGTAGAATTGCGTCGTGAACAAAATTACAACACGGGTGATCTTTTGTCGTATGTGCAATCAAATATTCCTAAGCTAACGCTTGAGCAAAAAGGCATTTACTATCAAATAATGCAAACTGTCAATAACGGGGTTGGAGAAATCTTCTGTGTCAATAAATAATTATGTAAATATTCGTATGTTAAATCCACGTGCAACATTTCCCCAGCATCCGGCTTCCAGCTCCCACGTGCAAGTTCCCACGTGCAACATTTCCAAAGCATCTGGCAAGGGAAAAGTATTGCAGAAATGCAAACTTATTGTTTGGGACGATTGCACAATGGCACATCAAAAATCTCTTGATCTTGATCATTGCAAGATTGTCGTGGAAACATCAGACCATTTAGGAACTCATTAATATTACTTAGAGGAGATTTCAGGCAAACATTACCTGTAATTCCTCGATCGACACTGGCGGACGAAATAAATGCTTGCCTGAAATACTCTACTTTGTGGCGACAAGTTATTTTTTTGTTTTTTCTTTGTTTTTAGTTCGTGTTTTTTCCTTTCTTAATGTTTCGCTATTTTATATGTTTTTGTTGTTACTTTCTTTCTTCTTTTTCAGTGCAATCGATCTGCTTTAGTTCATAAAAATAATGCCTCGCAGAAGATCAAACTTAGGTCGTCAGCGAACGAGCGAAACAGACAAAGAATGGCTCAAATACGTGCCGAAGAAGCAGCAGAGTGACGCGTAGCCAGACTTGAAGATGCACGGTTGCGAGCACGTCGATCACGTTCTGCAGCTTCAGATCTGCTTCGTTCTCAACAGAATGAACGCGACAGGCTGAGAGTGGCTAAAAGACGTCAAAAATATTGTATTCCCACAAGCATTGTGGAATTAAACATATTAGAAACGTGTGCTTTCTCTTTTCTTTCTTTTCCATTTAACCAGACTTAGCCACAGCAACGCGTGGCCGGGTACAGCTAGTAATGAAAATAATTTAATTTTATTAAAGTAATAGTATTTAATTTTGTAATACTCGTAATAAAAAAGAAGGAACGCAATAAAGCAAAGCAAGATCGTGAAATGTGATAGAAATACGTATGGTATTAATTACACGCTAATATTGGATAACAAAGAGATATTTAGTTAGGTTTCCTTTCTTAAATGAAATCACACAAAGTTAAACCACAACCGAACGCTTTACTTGCGCAAATGCCAGTGTCTAGACCACGGCCGCTAATACCATAATGAACGTTCATCTCTAATATACTTGTTTTATATGCTTCTATTATTAAGACATAAATAAAACATGAACACAACAAAGACACTCAATTCGCATAACTTCTGACACCATTTCACCATCCCAAGAGACAGGACATCTTCTATAGGGTGGCGCAACAGGAACATCATTCTTAAATTTAAATTAAGTTCTGCAATTATACACTACTGCATGATTAATTAATAGGTTATATAAATGACGTATATCTATTATAAATATTATACGTTTGATACCGGAAAAATTGCGGCCAATTTAAAATTGCAGTTCTTGTTGCGCAACTTATGAAATAATGCCTTAGGTCAGGGGTCGGCAGAAGCGGCATGCGGCTCTTTGCATAGACGTTTGCGGCTCTTCAGCTATACACTCCAATTTCACCTGATCTCAAGTAGCCTTATAACTAATGAGTTTATGAGATAGAGCCGCCGAACAGAATTGGAAGAAGACACATGGCTACAAAAATTACACTTCATGGTCGACATTACTTCACATCTTAATGCTTTGAATATACTCGTATTAATGCAAGGGAAAGGAAACATGGCATATACATTATCGGAAGAAGTAGAGTGCTTTGAAAATAAATTACAAGTTCTCACCGAAGATATAGAGAGAGGTGAATTACTTCACTTCAAGAGTTTTAAGACAGTATCGTGACGAAAAAAACACTTGTTTTGATGCGATTTATTTCAGCAGCGTATTAGGAGAAATGAAGAACAGTTTTGGTGAACGTTTTCAACAATTCAGAGCAAATAAAACTACACTAGCTTTTATCGTACGTCCTCTCAAAATAAATGTCAATGAACTTAACACCGTTCGACACAGATGCTGGTTCACTCCAGATGCAGGTAATGCAACAAATTCACAGATCTGACCAGCCGCTTGGAAAAACTCGAAAGAGAAAAATCCAATTTGATTACTCAGCACAAGTGGACAGCTGTAAAACAACTGCCTAAAATAGAAACAATAATATTTGATACATGGAATAGTTTGCCTGAAGCATATGACGCGTTAAAAAAACTAGCTTTTGGTATTCTCACAATCTTTGGCTCTAGATGTACGAGTATATGCGAAAAAACATTCTCAACTATGAACCAAATGAAAAATAAACTTAGAAACAGAATAACGGATGTATATTTACAATAATGTATTCAATTAAAAATAAGTAGCTATAGTATTTGCCAGATATATATATAGTAAAGCTTTCAAAAGCGATGCATGGACGCCGTTCTAATTAATTTTTTAAATATAAAATCTCGAACTTTTTTTTCCCCTAAAAAACCATACCCATGTAAGTACATAACATATGTTATGTACATAGGTCTGTAAATATGAAACCGGATTTTTTTATAGAAAATACACATTTATTGTATGAAAATGGTAAAAAATATTTTATTCAAAGTATTGCCCATTGCTAGCTACACATTTTTCCCATCATTCTGGCAATTTGTGGATGCCACGCCAAAAAAACTGTTGCTCTTTTGAAAAATATTGTTGGTTCAAACCAATCCTCGAGCCATTTTAGTATATTTTCGTAAGAAGTGAAGCGCTGCTCAGCAAGTGCGTGCCCCATCGATGCCAATAAGTAGTAATCGGATGGGGCCAAGTCTGGTGAGTAAGCCGCATGTGAAAGTATTTGCCAACTAAACGCCTCAATCGTTTCCTTGGCCGGTTTTACTGTGTGCGATGGCGTATTATCATGAAGCAAAACCACTTGTGTTGCCTCTTTTGATATTCTGGTCGTTTTTCACGCAATGCTTGATTCAAATCCATAATTTGTTGTTGGTAACGTTCAGTATTAACGGTTTCGCCAGGTTTTAGCAGCTCATAATAGATAACACCCTTCTGATCCCACCAAACACAGAGCATTGTCTTCTGTCCATTGCGATTTGGCCTTGAAGTCGATGTCGCTGGTTTGCTTAGAGTTACCCATGATATTTTACGCTTAGGATTCTCGAAATATATCCATTTTTCATCGCCAATCACAATTCGATGGATAAATGATTTTCTTTTGTACCTGGTGAGCAGCATTTCACAAGTGGTTTTTCGGTTTTCCTGCTGTCTTTCATTCAGTTCACGTGAAATCTATTTTTCCACCTTCTGAATCTTTTCCATGGCTTTCAAACGTATGAAGACGGCTTCTAGTGTCACATTCAATTGATTCGCGAGTTGTTGTTGCGTTTGAGCGTCATCCTCATCCACAATGCTTGCAATTCGGCGGCTTCAAACTTTCTCGGTGGTCTTCCACGTTCTTCGTTTCTCACGTCAAAATCCCCACTTTTCAATTTTTTAAAGCACTCAAAGCACTGTGATTTACAAAGAGCATGCTCACCGTAAGCTTCGACAAGCATTCGATGCAATTATGCAGCAGTTTTCTTCAAATGGTAATAGAAAATCAATGCTGTCCGCGAATCGTAGTTTTCAGGCACAAAAACAGACATGTTCAACGCTATGAAAACATGTGTAGTTGTATTAAACTTGTATTGTGAGTTAAAAGTCTTTGACAAATGTAAACACTTTGTATATGTTTTAGAATAGTTTGAGTTTATTTACAATCCATACACGCTGTTTTTTTGGCATTAATTGAACGATTTGGACTTGAAAAATATGTGGTTCCAGCAAGGACACACTGCTGATGAAACAATGGCTTTATTGTAGGAAAAGTTCTCCGACCGTATAGTTTCTCGTCGTGGAAATGTGAATGAGCCGCCACGATCGTGTGATTTAACACCTTTCGATTTTATCTCTGGAGTTATGTTAAATTCAAGTGTACGCCATTATTTCAAAAACCACCGATGACCTTTAATCCAACATTACTTGTGTCATTGCAGATATACGTATCCATGTATGTGAATTCGTTATTTAAATTTTTGCTCAAAGAGTCGTCATCTGTAACAGGAGCCGAGGTGGCCATTTGTCCGGTATTATTTTTCACACATAATTCTTATATGCATTAATTACATTGATATCAATAAACATGAACATTAAAAAAAACTCGTTTTCTTCATTGATTTAAAATTGCAGCTCTTGTTATGCCACCCTGTATTTAAATATGATACAATATTGATACATGGGCTTTTGAAACTTTTGCTAAGGATTGGGTCGTAGCTTTTATCGCAGCAGGAAGGTGAGTACACTATACAACAGGACACGTCTTAGGGGGCAGGAGGCTTAAAATCCGGTACTAGAGAAGATGTCAGGAGTACTATATGTAATAAATTATAATAATCAATAAAATGTAAAATAAAAATTATGAAAAAAAAACAAAGTAATAATTTCTTATATATTCAATAGTTTTATGTTTAAATATATTTTTTAGGTGTTACAAATTTTATTCTTTTACGTGATTTAGTTTTTACCTCTTGCTAAACAATAAGCATATTTTTTAAACGTAATGTTAGAATCAATAACCAGAGAAAGGGTTTTCTATAAAATTTTATTTTATTTCAACAGTATGTCACCAATAAGGTTTTGGTAGAAGTAACATGTTGGAATACTTATACATAATTTAAAATTCATAACAGGTGTTTCGTTTTCTTTATGAGACATTTTATTCTTTCATAATGTTTCCTGAAAGCAGAAAGATACATATTTTGAATATCCATGTTAAATTAGAACTATTGATAAACTAGTCTAGTATTTTTTTCACATGTAAAATAACCGTCAGAATGAAATATGAAAAAGCTCTCTACTAAAATTGCAACGAGAAATGTTATACCTTATCCGAATCGCAATTTCGTTTTCTCGGATACTACCTTTGTTTTTTCATGAAAAAAAAAATTAACCCAGTTTTATTCAACATCATTTCACCAGTTTAACATTTCCCTGATTCTAAAGATAAACTATTCCGCACAAACATGTTTTGTTTTTATGAAATCTTACATTTATTCCATTTTTCATTTTTCCTAAAAAATCTTCAAAATATATCGATAGATTAGTTTAAGGTTTACAAGGCCAAGAAATACCATGAAATAAATATATTATACAAGGAACAATATAAAAAAAACATAAACACCTGGCAGGTGGAGAATTTCATAGCCAAAGAATCTAAGAGGGTGGTTTGGAAAATCTGCAATTTTCTTTTTAGACTAGAGCAACAGTGGATAAAGTTATGATGCTGATGTTGTTATCAATACTGACTTTTGATTGCGTAAATATGTTGACTGTTTTTTTTTCTCATTGTAATTTTGTTCATATGCATAAATATCAAGTGACGCTCGGTATGGTGTGGTGCAGGCTGCTTGTATTGGGACGGTCCCGCATCGTATTAATAACTGTTTATATAGTTTGGTTTTTTGTATTTTTGAAAGAATTTTGACCTGCGCATACTTTTGTGTTATTTGAATTTTTTATTGTGCTTATGTATCTTTTATTTGGTTATAATATAATTTTTTTTTAAATTTACGGTTTATTTGTCTTTGTAATGAATAAAACACTCACTACTTACTTATAATATTGGTATTTGGGTTATTGTACGATTGATTAAATAAATAAATAAATAACTAGGTCGCAAATATTGGTTGCACTGAAATGTCACAAAGAGAAGACAAATGAATCGGGATCGATTCCCATTTCCAATTTTATTAAAAAGGGTTGCAGTTTAGTTTTTAATTAAGGCATTCTTAACATCTTTACGGTCAATTTCTTAGAAAAGGTTATACTCTAAATAACAAAAGGGTAATATAAAAAGAAAAGAAATCGAGTACCTTATAGAGCCCGACAAGGTTTCTTTGTGGTTCGTCTTCCCTTGGTTAGGTTAATATATAGTATAATATGTTTTTCTAAACATATGAAAATACAGGGAAGTACCCAATCTGTTAGCTGCAGCCGTTACCTTTATTTTCTAGCACTCAATTAATTTTATTATTTGTAATATTTTTAACCTTTTAATAAAATTGATTAAGATGACGTTAGTAGAGTGCTTTTGAGAAAGCTCCGTTCTTTAAACGGCGTTACATAAATTGTATTTTTATAATAATTATTTACAAAAAAAAAAAAACCTGCGTTACAAAAAAAAATTACAAAATGACATTTTTTAACTCATCGGTAAAAATACAAAATCTCATATTCTTATAAAAAAAGTATATCTACTAATTCAATTTTCGAAAATAAATGAGTGAACCCTTAAACATTATTAATGGATTCATCTTTGATGTAACAATCGTAAAAGAATTCTTGTTTATTTTTGGGCTTGTTGATCACATTGAAAAGAAAATCTTTTCACTTAAGAGAATTGTAACATAAAGGTCAACCCACATACCTATATGTTGTAGGAACTCTCAGGGGTCCTAGGTTTTTTTGTATTTTAAGGGATACGCTTGGACTACCTTGACCCTCTTGAAAACAACTCATTTAAAGTAGTTTGCTTTCCCATTTGATATGTTTTAAAGGAAAGATTTTCTCATTTTATAAGATTCAAATACTTTTTATATTCTAGTAACTTTTTATTTTTATGACTGAAACTTTAGATGAACGTTGAACGTTTCCGCACCATCGATTTTGATATAATAAGGGATGCCATACGAATTAATAAAAGTTGCTATAATACTTGTTTTCCAATTCAGTTTTGATTCGATTCTCGGTAGAAACCAGGAAAAAACATTGGGTACGAATATATATTTTTTCGCATTAGGAATGTAGATATGAAAAGTGTAACACAATAAATTCTTATCAGATACTCTATGTTATGAAATGAATTGTATGAATACATAAATAAAAAAATACACAAAATCAATGTTTTCGAGCGATGAAGTACAATTAAAAAAGGTGGAACGTATTTTGCTGAATAGACGTCAAGTATCCATGATACAATAAAAATCCTTGACCGAAATTTGCGATTCAAAAACAAAACGCACGCGATCCGAGCGCAGTTCCGCCGGTCCGCGTGGTGACCGACGGAGCAAAAGGAGAGACAATAAGTGGAATATGTTACCCCCGATGTTTTCAGCTTCACATTTTTGCTGTTAAAAGCTTTACCCGGATGAACACACTTTGTCGGAGCTTAATGTTCAATGCTTCCCGTCACGTACCGGCATTGCGGAGAGGGAAGCTGAAGGGCGGGGTAGATTACACTTATCTATGGTTGTCACTTCCGTTTACAGTTACACCGTGCCGCCCTGCAATTTGCCGTTTAGTTTCGATTATTTTAATTAAAATTGAAAAAATACATTCAGTCATTTCCGGAATGTTGATGCTGTAGTTGATAGTCTGTTCATAAAAATAAAAGGACAATCTATATAACGCCGTTTAGAGATTCAACAGTTCTCAAGTCCTATTTTAGGACTTAAACCCACTTGTTTCTTTCTTTTATTTAAAAGGAATATATATGACCGAAGTCATAGGTATCCTTATTCCCTCGAACACTAGGCGAGAAAAGTGCCTGTGTCATTCGAGGGGAGTAGCACAGCACGAGAATCGAACCGACAACCTTACGAACGGAAGTCCAGTGCGTTACCACGCGGCATGCACCCACTATATTGACAAATTAAAAAAAAACATAAAAACTTTGTATATCTTCCGATTTGTAATTCATTTCATTTTCGCAATCTGTACATATCGAATAACCAAAATAAATACAAATTTGCACCACTCTTACGTCATTTTACTTACCCGGCGGCTGTTGGGCTTAATTGTTTATTGAATGTTTGAAAAGTACACATTTATTTATTCAATTATTACTTTTCCAGCCAACCGCCCTATTGTTGCACAAATGAATGTTTAAGGTGAATGGAACTTAACATAATTTTTAATGAACAAGAAAGATCTATTACAACCAGTGTATAGAAAATATAAATAAAACGATATAACGTGGCAACAATGGTTATGAGATGGGAATTTGGATAGGTAAAGAAATAATAGTGGGATGTCAGGAAAGTATCACGTTACTTCACAGAAGGTAGATATTTTTATTAATTCGCTATCCGAAGCACGCCATTTATGGTGTTATTTTGTTCTATTGTAGTCTCTTCTCAAGCGATAAAATGTTATTACGTCTTGCTTATTTCAAATCTTTCGGCAAAGTGAAGGAATAAAATTCCTGTTGTTTTCAATTAAAAAATTCTATTTCAGTGATATTAGGTAAAGTCTTATGATTTCAGCATATTTCTTATGAGTAAAATACATTAATCTGATGGTTTTGTGAGTTTTAGCGCCATAAATATTTTTATTTTTACTGCTTGTACATATACAAATTATAATTTATTAACTAGAAAAATTAATAATTATTAACTAGAAAAAAAACTAATTCCTCATTGAATGATAATTTTTTTGTTTAATGTACTTTTCAATTATTTACGCCATCGTGGTGTAAGAAAGAGAGTTTTCGGTTCTTTATTTTCTAAGTTAAACAGAGCATCAAAAAACTCGCACGTTGAATGACCTTGTTGAATGAATTTTCCTATATCTTACAGATCTCACTAGATAAACTGAGAAATAATCTCACTAATTGGCATAACTGAGCCACGTCACAGGAAAGCACGAGTAATATTTAATTTAATTATTAGGCTTGATTCCATTTTTTTCCTAACATTATGATTTTTTCGTGTTATATGGTTTAACTTGTATCAAATGTAAAATAAATAAGGTGGCGTTTATAATCATCATTCATACATTACACAATTTATTTAAGTCCTTTTTGAAAATAGAATCATGTAACATCCTGTATACAAAAATACATATATATTTACTAGTATTTACATCTAATGTAACATGGATATTAAATATTGGTATTATTTTATTTAAGTTAGAAAGGGAAAATTCTTCACAATATCAACAGATCATTTTTAAAAAGAATTTGTAAAATCGTTTAATATACGAGTATATTACCTTTTGTTATAAGTACATGTAAATGCAAATAAAAACTGTCTAACCTATTTTCCATTTGTGGCAATGATTATTATATGCTCTGATAGTTTGAAATAAACCATAAAGTACTTATGTTATCGAAAAAAAAAAAAATTTGTTTGCATTTGATATTTAAAAACGTTTGGCTTGTTCAAATTTTTGAACCTTGAATTGCTTGAATAAACATTGATTGGTCCGTTTGAAATTCAATGCGTCACTTATATTCCAAATTCATAGCTAATACAGAATATATTTGTATATTTGAAAGCTTGCATATTTGGTTCTGTTGACTAAGACAGTGACTCTAATTGGTAACCCTTCTCTGACTGACATATTACCATCATGTGAGCTTAGAGACGGGTGGATTGGTTTAGACTGTTTCATACATATTCAATAGAAGTAAATATGCTTCGAAAGATGTATTTTATTAATTATTCTACTTTAAATGTGTTCTCAATTATTCACATCAGAGCATTTCAATGTTAGATAACGTAGATAAATGAAAAATAGGATATATCATTAAGTAAAAACGAGGATTGAGATAACGAGAAATGCTTTCAATGAAATCAACATCCTTGTTAGCAATCAAGACTTGAGCTTGGAATTGAGAAAGCGTATGATTCGCTATTACATTTCCCTACTCCCAGAATGTGTTACAAATGTCAAAGTGCTTGCGCGTACGTATAAGGACCGTCTTCTCAGGAATGGAGGTGTGGACACCAGACCAAGAAAATTCAGATAGGATTGAGACTTTTGAAGTATGGATCTACAGACATATCCTCGAGATTTCTTGGACAGATCATGTTAGAAATATGGAAGCGCTTGCTGTTATGTACATGGAACGAGAGCTTTTTAAAACTGTGAAGGTTTACAACATTTAGCATTTCGGTCACATCGTCATAGCTGGACCTTGTAGTCGAGGATTTCCTCGCCCCTACAACGTTAATTAACTTGAAAAGCAAGTGTGTACCGTGGATTTTTTTTGTTTATTTTTAAGTGAGTGAACCGTGGCACACCAGCAAACTCACAGGCCATACCGCTGTACCGGATCCGATGACAAACCGAAGTGGACGATCGGAGCACATCGGCATGTTTTTTTTCCTCTTTTACTGAAATAAAATATATGACTGAAGTCATAGATATCCTTGTATCCCCGAATACTATGTGGAAGAATGTCTGCGTAATTCAAGGGAAGTAGCACAGCGCGGTGTTCGAACTGGCGACCTTCCTGCACGGAAGTCTAGTGAGCTAACGCGCGGCCACGCACGGTCACATAACGAGAGACACAAGATATATAATAACACAACTAGTCATCCAGGGGAAAATAAATGGAAAACGAGGCCGAGGAATACTCCATATCTCTTGGTTTAAGCATTTACAGGAGTGGTTTTGATCTAGTCCTACGCTGCGTTATTCTGGATTGCAGTAAACAAGATAAGGATTGCCATGAGAGGAGATGGCACTTCGAGATGAAAAAGATACTTCCGTCAATATTTATATTACACAAGGGTTGTTTATTTCTTAAAAAAAATAATTATAAAAATACATTACAACACGTTTTTCTTAATGTTGTACAATAAGTGATAACTCTTGTTACTGTTTTACTAAAACCCTGTTTTTTTTCGCTTAAGACAATGATATGAGTCCACTAACTTCAAGATTTGTTTGAGCAATTCTGATGAATAAACACGGTGTTATAGTAAACACATTCTTTAACCACCTCCACAGTGTTAACACCTTAACTATGAATATTTTAAAATAATAACTTCCTTAAAAGTAACGTATAATTAAATGTGGGCATAAATGGTTGAAATCGAATTCAATGAATTACTTTTCAATTGCCTTCATTTTAATAAGTTAACATTTAATGATAATGCTTTATAATTTATTCGAAAAAAAAAATTATATAGAATAATTATTCTACGATATCTTTATTTAAAAAAACGTCAAGTTAATTTTAAAAAATAAATTTGAATTTGTCAAAAAAGATACATTTTTTTGTAGTTCTATTATTCATATTCGTTGACACAACGTATTTTATTGGATTCTAAATTATAATATATAACAAAAATACCAAAACACGATAAACGAAGTAAAAAAAAAACAAACAAAAAATATCTCACTTTCAACTAAAACACATGATATGTTTTCATTCCAAAAAAGAAGTAAAAACTTATACCTTGTCTCCATGCACTGGATTGCGATTCTGGAGTTCCTATTAATTAATTAATTTTAAAAAATAAATATAAACCAAATTCAATATAAAAAAATATATATTTCGACAAACGCCACTCCATGATGACCTGTCAAAGTAATTTATTATTTTTTTCCGCCTTGTGTCGCAGTTCCTTTGTATCACACAATGGCCAATTGAAGTATGCCGCACGTTGCACAGTTCATCACATTCAGATAATACTAGCAGAAAAATCTGCTTTTATGGTATGTAACTTATACGCAGTGAAGTTTAACATTGTGAGGTTTAACATCCACCGTTAAATAACTTATACTATTTTTTTTAATAATTGTTGTTTAGTCAACATGGCAACATTACAAACTTATGGTTTAAAGTATGACTTCAACACATTTTGAATGCACTGAAATAATTGCGATAACATTACGTCGCTTCGTAAAGGATTGCATGGAAACTTTTTTTTAAATGAAATTTACTATGAAATATCTCTACAGATATATTTAAAAAAACAGAAGATCAAGGTAGTTGCAAATAAATAAAAAAATGTATACGTCAAGCTGGTTTAAATAACAAAACATTTTGGAACTTTCACAAGAAGAGGAAGAAAAATTTTACGACGGAAATATTTTTGAAGAAAGGTTTAATCTGAATTCTTGACAGAAGATACAAATTCATTGTAAAAATACAAACAGTTAAGCATTGAAACCCGATCACCTTTGTAAATATGTGGAAAGACCGTTTTCAATTCAGTGTGTAGTGTTTCACGTACTTGTGTACAAGTACGAGTACCTTACGACTCAAGCTTCAGCAATGCCAGGAGTATTGAACAGACTTTCATTATAGAAAAGCGAACAATTTACAACAAGAAAAATTAAGATTCAAAGACGACTAAAATTGTAATATTTCTATGATGGGGAGACATAACATCACTTTCTCTTTTTTACAAATGGAACAAATTACATTTGTGATCTAATTGATAAGACGCTTGTCTTTTAACAAAGATGTCATGGGTTCGATTCCCGTTGGAACACGATGTTTATAAAAGGATTTCGTCGGGTGTGACTTAAAGCCTCATTTTTCTTTATTCTGATTTGATGGAAAATATTATCGCATAGAAATTAACTCACCAAAATGCGCTGTATACATTGAATGTGTAATTATAAAATACAGAAAATTTAATCCGTGGCTTAGTTGGTAAGACTCTTGTCTTCCGATCCGGGGGTTGTGGGTTATTTGTCTGGTGTTACCTAAAGGTCTCTAGCATCTTTGTTGGTTGGAAGGCATTACTACATTGTAATGAGCCCGCCAGATTGCACTGTAAACACGAAAGTGTAATACAATAGACAATAAATGATTTTGTATAGTACAATCCTTTCCATTTTTAACAAAGTCGATTGGCATGGATCCAATATGTCCACGGAGCAGACGACGAAATAACGATAAAAAGATAGAAAATCATTTTACGGTCAAAACGCTTGGTTAAACAAGGCAGACTGTTGGATTATTTGTTGATGTACTTGCAAAGGCTAAAAGATTCAGGGAGATGAGCAAAAAACGCAAGATCATCACATGGAGGTTGTAGCTTTTCAGAAGCTACATGCCATTCAGAGAATATTTTTAGTAAAGGAGCCGTGTTGGTGCGGTAGAATTTCGTACAATGAGAAACATATGTAGTGGGTCGATGTATGACAAAATGAAAAATAGAGTTTTTAAGTATGAATATAATCATTCTGTTTCTCTGTACCTGTCGAGTACAGGGAAATGGCATGATTGTAAGAATATTTTGACAGTTATTGCATGTCCAAAAACACAGATTTTGCATGTCGAAAAAAAATGGGTTTGGGGAAATGGAAACTAAAAACTTATTCCTATAATGTATCAAAATCAGACAGTTTTTACATTTGAAAAGATCTTGTCTTTTAACTTTAATTAGTTAAAAAGTGTAAACGTGGAAAGTTTAATGGATACATATGAGGATGTTTTATGGATACATAATATTTTTATTACATTGTTAATTCAATTATTTTTCATTATTAATTTAAGAATGACCAGATGTGTTATTCAAAAGTCTATATATCACACAGCGCGGAGAAAGAGTTTGAGCGATCGATTCTGATTGAAATGGTAAACAGCAAAATAATACACACTGGATGTCTGTGAATGAGATGATAGAAGCAAGAGGATATAGAGCTACATTTTTAGAGACCTTTCAAAAATATAGATATTTATAACTAATGCTGAAAGAAGATTTAAGAAGGCTACATTAACTACAATCCTCAGAACTGAGAGAACGATCCTGCAGAATTGATCAGCTATTTTTTCAGCATAAAACAGATAACACAACCTTCACATTTTATTATTTAACCTTCAAGCTTACAATATATTTTGAATTATGCGAAGAGGGAGAATAATATTGAGATATGAGGATATGCCTCAATTTATTTTGCTTAAAAAAATAATTCTGAATATATCTGACCAAGTTCTGTCAAGTCAGTCGGCATCTTAGCATGATAAGAAAACTAAACAAATAAGTCAGGCAAAACAATATATTTTAAAGATATTGATCAACTGCAAAACCTTCAGATGAAAGACAAGTGTCCTGCCAACGAGGACACAAGGGTTGTCTATATTATATAAACTTTAGTTGATTTAAAATGGCGTTAATCGAGAAAGTAAGAAAAAAAAATTTGGACTCTAAAGCTCTAATATTTTTATGATCATACCATATTTTCAGTTTCAGAAAACATCAAGACATAAATGGAAAATGTTTTAACGAATTAATTTCCATTCTGTGGTGGATACTGTTATTTTGATGAGGAGATCTACAGAAATGATATACAGTTAGAAAAGTATCTTCCCCCAAGTGGTAATTCAACCCCATGTTGCCGGAAATTAAGCCATGTTGGTAAATTAACTCCGTTGTGGAAACAAGCAGCTCATTTAAAATAATCAACACATAGGTTATTTCTTGAAAACCCGAAACACTTACAGAGCCTCTGAAAGCTTTTTGGTTGATCTCGTTTGTAACATATTTGTTTTCATGCAATGAGGCAGTACAGTATCTGTAATGACAAAATCAGGTCACGAATAAAAAAGTTAAGTAAAACTGACTAATATTTATAACATGGAAACAAGGGCTAACGATTTCAGTATATTTCCAAGGAGCATGTACGCTATACTATAGATGCACCTAGGTTTTTCCTGTTCTGCGACTCCCCTTAGATTCCAACGATCTTTCTAGTTAAAAGGATACCGACTGGCTGAGAGTAAACTTACCAGATAGGCGGTGACTGCAGTGAAATGGGTCCAATTTTTGTGTTGTTTAATAGTGCTACAAGAACTCATGATACACATTAGCTAATGAAAACATAAATTCAGATAAAAAATATGTTAAAGAGTAAAAAACTGATCCGGAAGTGAATCTAACAGGAATTTAATTTGGGGCATTTGTTTAGTATGAATGCTAACCGTTAAACAACGACCACCGATTTTATACTGGATAGTGATTTTTTTGCTAAACAATACATTTTATGTAATTTCAAGTGCAATGAAAACGGGGAACAATTTAGAACTCTGCGAAAAATGTTTTTCGTACAACCGCATAATTTCATATGCAAATTAAAGCACTTAAATAAATTTAAATATATCGTAGTATTCAAAGTGGTGTAAAAGCATTTTATATTCTAGCACTAAACAATCGAAACATTTTCAGGAACATTAAAACACGTTCATAAGGGTGTGTTTTTTTAATTAAGTGGTGTGATTCACTTTATATACAGCAAATGAATGTAAAAATATAATTTTTTAATATAATATCATACTTTAGACATTTAACTTAAATATCATTAAAGGAAAGTTACACATCGTCTTAAGAATGTTATACACTTCAAGACATTTTTTGCGTCTCTGTTCGACTTTACAACAATCTTTCCAGCTCAATCACACGTGACTTATACTCATTTTTTTAAACAAAAGAAAACATATTTCGAAAAGAATTCTTCCCCTTAACTTCTAATCATTTCCATCTTTACTTTTATTTCCCTTGAGATTTATCTTTAATCTTAGAGAAATATTATTTCACCACTTTTAAGATACGGTCACGGATATCGATAATAATCTTGAAACAAAAGGTGGTTGATTGCAAGAACTTATTTTAATGTTAAAATAAATAATAAATACAATTAAATGTTTTACAGGATCATTTTAAACACCTTAAATATTGTATAACACAAGTGTTTAAACAAAATCTAAGTGAAAACTAGACTTGAATCCTTTTTAAAAAATCTGGGTACCAACAAATGGGCTTGCCATCTAGGCCACGGAGGTTTTTCTGTTAATAGGTAGATTTGATATTCCCTTGTTAAAATATACTGGATTTAGTATGCAAATATTCATAAAAGTAACGTTACTTATCTTGCATAGGCAAAAAACGAACTGCACCGATAACTTGACACAGCAAACCCAACCTCTCGACACAAAACCTCGTTTAGAATTTCCAAGATTTGTATTTGTTTGCTTCTTTCCAAGCTGAATTTCTTAACCATTATTTTCTCACTTGAATAAATGTGTTAAGTTTCCTTACAAACGGCATTGTAATGAAACCTAGTTAAAAATATTTTTCATAGTTCTTACTGTGTTAAGTCAGTTTAAAATAATAACTGACTTTTGAAAGTTGTAACAGACTATTTTCTCAACGTAATATTACAAAACGTTACTAAGTATGCAACTTAGGGCATCATTTAATATCTTTTCAACAACTCCGAAAAACATTTAAAGTTAGTGGAAAATAATTGTGAAAAATTGGAACAGATCTACAATACAAAAAAACTCCATTGCATTCTGACGATCTGTAAATACTGTGCGGTAGCAAAAGTGTAAAATTCTTTGTATAATTAACCGAGATTCGTACAAGTTTTAATGAAGAAAAGACAGTTCAACAATTATCTAACAAGTAAATCTACTTCACGTTACCGATTTAATCCTTTGCCATAAATTAATGTAAAGATAGCTGTAAATTTATAATACATATTTGTTATTCAGGATATTTTAAACTCATTTTTAAAATACATAATATTTTAGCACTTACCAGTGAAAAGGTTGTTTTTAAACTTTGTAAAATCTCTTTTACGATTGTTTTTTCGATTTTCAAGCAAATCGAAAATAAAATTAAATCTCTTAGGGCGTACCCGAGTTAAGTACGGTCAATTCAAGTCATTCAGCAAATAGATATAGACCTTGTGAATCGTACAAAGGGAATACAGTTAGGGATATCTCGAATATATTTTCTGAATTTCAAAAGAATTTTTTCCCGTTATGCAAATTTTCCATCACAGTAAATAAGGTCACTGGGGTGCGTTTTGAAAGGCATCTTTTTGCTCTTTTTTTTATTTGAATAAAATATTTTACGTGGCTTTTTACATAATTTTGTAATCAAATTTTGTAAATTTTTAAACAGTAGATTTGCATACTGCCTAACTTAAAAAAATCGTACCAAGTATGTTATGAAAAAAATGTATTTTAAAAAATAAGGCCGAGATAGAAATTATAGGACAGTTTAGGAATTATTATCGTATTTTAAATAAAAAGGATTTTCACAATGGCTTTTTATATTATGAAACATAGTTTCCATTTCACAAATAATATTTTTCGTTTTGAAACATTTTTCTTTATGATTGTGTCCTTGATTTAAAGAAATATGACTACCAAGGTCATTGAGCGGTGATGTCTTGCCTTTTATAGAGCCCAAAAACAAACACCACGCAGTTTTCTTCGCCTGATTACTCCATCAGATGGTTATACAGCATCTGCTTCTTATTTTATACACAATTTAGTCGGAATTAACCGTTTCAAGGTGTCACTCTCTGAGTGATGCATTTCAACCCCAAGCTCATACGTTAAGTAGAATAAAATAATAAACATTGCTATTATCATTTTATTTTTAAAATGATGTCCATTAATACTTAAGAACTCTTTTGGTATTATTAATTTTAAAATATTAAAAACATTTTATGGTCAGTAAATTAATTTATTCTGCTTGGAAGATTATTCCTGCTTTCTATGCCATGATTTAGGTTTGTAAGACAATTATTGTTTCGGCTTGTTAGTCCATTATTATTTCTAATGATTGTTCAGCGAGCCAAAATGATCCTCTAAGTAGAGGAAATAAATAAATAAAACTTAATATTAATTTATATTGTTATTTAAATAAGAAAGGATGTTAATATGAAAAAGATGATAGATAGTCGACCATTCCAGTTTTTCTTTATTAAGGTTCACTTTTAAGCTTTTTTACTCATTTATATGCAAGTCCATGATGCATTTATTAAAAACCTGTACTGGAACCAAGAAGCTGTCATTAAATTTTAAAAAAGCAAATTAAAAGGCATACAAATTCAACGTAGAGTCCAATAAGGTTGTATTTTATCACCTATGTTATTCAATCTGTACTCTGATATAGTTTTCAAAGAAGCACTATATAACTTGAATCTGGGGGTCAAAGTGAATGGTGTATGCGTCAATAACATCAGGTACGCAGATGATACGGTTTTTCTGGCAGACCGTATTGACGACCTTCAAACGCTTATAAATAAAATTAACGAAGCCGGTGTGAGGCTGGGGCTGAACATGAACGTGAGAAAAACTAAGTTCATGGTGTTTGGCCAGCAGGATCATGCAGGAGTACGTCTTACATTGAAGACCTCGACTCAGAAACCGAAGTTAAGTGCAGAATTGAATAATCTCAAACAAAAAACATGTTGAATGTTAAATAAATAGTTATTTCAGTAAACAACACATTACTAGTCTTAATCAATTAAAAAAAATCTGCAAGTAAATACATTGTGGTAAAAAACATCTCAAAAGAGCTTAAATTAAAAAAAATATAAAGGCAACTAAAGGGCGCTAGAGCTTACATTCAGGCCGAACGAGATCAGAAAATAATATTACAACCAGGATGTTTAAAGAAAATAACATATATTTTAGCCAGTTGACAATTGGTACTTAAAGAATCATGAAGATATAATAAAATATTAAATTATAACATTGATTTAAGAGTTTGGTGCATACATTGTAGTAAAAATAAAGTTATGCCAAACAATGACGTAGAATGTGGAGGGCAAATCCTTAAAAATACGAAAAAGTTACTCCGAGTTGTCTCAAAATCTTTGGTGCATATATTGACGATATATGCACCAAAAATGACCTAGTTTTGGAGTAAAGAATTGTAAAATAATATGAAAAAAGTTTTGCAAGAAATTTTTATATTCTCTTCAAATAAATCAAGACAATAATACTCGTATATATGCTGGCGCTGTTCTTTTGCAGAAAATATCACGAGTTTGATATTATTTCATAAGGTTGCGTGCAGTGCATTTCATTTATCTAATTATTTCCTGAATTTCTAGCTGAAGTCAATAATTTCCACATGTTTTTTAGTAGCTAATTCGCTACCAAGCACGATACTTTGAATGAAAATGTTCCATTTAAAACTGTTTTAAATTCTATGCTTCACTGACATGATAACAAAATTTTCAATTTTTCATCGAGTTTTTATATTAAATACGCGGTTAAATAAAATTGATTATAAATTCAATAAACTATTAATCAAATTAATTAATACAAATGTATTGGGTTCAATTCCCAACGGTGACAACACATATTCAATAAGAATGATAGTCTGGTTATTTACAGTGAGTGGCCAATATTGTAAAAAGCCTGTATGTAAAGAAGGCATTCACCACAAATTTTAAGATTTAAACATTTTCGCTTTGAAATGCGTATTAAAATAAATAATCTAGTATTCTTCAAATGGTTTGACTGATAAGGTTTTATTTTTTAATAGATATATTAAAAAAAATATTCATTTTAATCCCGTCTTTAAAGTGGCATATGTTAACCCTTCTCATGGTGTATTTTATGGGTCATGTCTTTCATTTTCTTTTTAAACAGAGAGAAATTTTTCAAAAGCCAATAGCGAGAAGACATGAAAAAAACCCATGCAATTTTCTGACACAATCCATAAACAAATTCAAAAATGTTCAACAAGTATCCGTACTTTGAAGAGTTAAAAAATATGAATAGTCTAGTTTGTAACACGCCTGTCTTTCTACCTGGGGGTCGTGGGTTCGATTCTCGATAAAACACGTTTTTTTTAAAACCTCTTCAATATTCTAATGGTTGGTTGGAAGAGATTGTTATATGGTAATACGCTAACAAGGTTGAATCGCATGCAATGAAAGAGTAATACAATATAATGCCACTTGCATTATTGAGAAATGAATTTTCGTTAAAACCGTAATTGTTTTGATATTTAGAAATGAAAATAAATTAAATATTCATGATTATCCTTGAATATCCGTAATTTATGTCAAACACTATTATCTTTCTCTCAACACTACTCTGCTTGAATCCTAATTCATAAACCAAACTTTCCATCGAACTGGAAGTTTCGGTTAGAAGTTGAATCTTGCTAATACTGAATTGGAAATTAATATTATTTGTTAAATCAGACATGATCAATCCACAGCACATTTGATAAACTTTGTATAAGTTTATAAAACTCATTGGAGGGTTTTTAAATTTATAATTTTTGACATTCAGATAAAATGAATGTACTTACTCGTATATCAATTCTAATAGAATGTTTTTTTACTGAAAAATTAAACCAGGGAAACCTAAGCATTTCTTTGATTATAAACCGAGATAATCCCGCTTCAAGATAGCCTCGAGATAGTAAGTGGAAACTTGTATCACGTAGATTAATGTAATTAAAGGAATAACAAAGTTATTTATATTTATATTTAAAGGGGATACGACAAATGAAAGGCAACAAACCCAGATCCATTAAAATTATATGTCCAAATCAAATTACCTGTTGTTTTTTTCTCAAATTGTGTATATTTCTTGTCATGTGTAATAATAAATAAATAAAATAAAGTTACTATTCAAATATGGATATCCACGAAGTTAAAGCCGAAACATTTAATAATATATTTTATCAATACTGTAGTGAGTCTCGATATAGTAAGTAGAGACATGTCACTTGGGTTAATGTAATTAGTGGAAAAACAAGTAATTTATTATTAACTATTCTAATATGGAGTTCAACCACGTTCAAGCCGAAACCTTTAATAAAATATTTTTCAATACTAAAGTGAGTCTTGGAATATTAAGTAGAGACATGTGTCACGTGGATTTATTAGTGGAATAACAAAGTAATTCATTATTAACCATTCTATCATAATATGGAGTTCAACCAAGCCAAAACCTTTGATAAAATATTCACAGGCACATCAGTTTGTTATGTTATATGTATTTTTAAATTATATTTTTCAATTTTCTTCTCTATTCCCTACATTTTTTTTATTTTTAATCATTTATCTACATTAAGTGTCTACACTCTAGTTAATTTGAGAATAAAATGAATAAGGACGAAATATGTAGACTTAATGACAAAAAATTTATTTGCATAGATGTAGAAATTTGATCGCTCTCGGTGTACCCCAAACAGTAAATGACGTACGGGTTATTTTAAATGTAGTTTATTCCAACATAGTATATTTTTCATAAATAATACTTTTTACTAGGTACAATGTCCTGAAAATGAGATTGTATGTACGCCATTTCATATACAATAAAATGTACTTCGAAAAATAAATTTACGATTTGTCTGAATTTTTTATGATTCCATCGAATCGAAAAATAATATTTCGTTTTCCAAAATATGAAATTAAAAAAAAATACGGGAAGGGTCGCAATATATAGGTTATCACTTAGTCAGTCAGTGCACGATTAATTGAAGGTTAGATGAATACATAGAAAGAACTAAATTTGGTTAGAAAATATGAGACCAATAATAACAGAAAGATACATACAAACCATCACGCCCTTCCTCTGTTAGAATAAGCAGAGAAGACAGAGCACCGTACTTTTTTATCTCGACATACATCTTTCGCCTCTTGTATGATTCAATCCACATTCTTATTCAACTCTTACAATTTGTCTGACTTTTTATATTTCATTCTTTCAAAATATCATTCACTTGATTGAACCATACTTTTCATTGGTCTTCCGCTCATATTAGCACTATACAATATAACACAAAATAAATTTTGCGAATAGGCAATAAATAAATATAACATAAAAAAAATAGAAAGTGTTCTTTTATCGCTCTTATTTTTATTTTTAGAATAACAATAAAAAGTTTATTTTAAATCAATTAAATTAAATTGTATTACTTCATTTTTGTTAAAAGTTACATACATAATGTTTTTTTTTCCATCAAGTTGTTTTTTTTTAAAGGGGAAAAAGTTTAAAATGTATCAGTTTCTTTTAAGCGTCAAATAGATTGAACTTAAACTTCTTGATCCCTTTTCATGCAGCTGTTATATATTACTTAAAACTTTAATCTCAGCTTTACAACTTTGGAACTTTCGAGGTAGTCTTTTGGGGAATGCTTCAACTAAGATTCGTGTAGCACCTTCAAACTTTATTTGGGCAAGATTCTTATTACCATCTAAAAAAATCAGTTTTGAAAAATACAAGACAACTCATTCGATTTAAAACAAATAGCCATAAACTATTTCAATTGTCTTGCCAAATACGATAGAAATATAAATAATTTGGATATAAATACACGTTATATTTTCATTCATGCATTTCAATGTTATTTTCTGCCGTAGAAGGTGCCGAAGTCTAGAATTTCTATCAATAAAAAAATCAGCATTAATAAAACGTTAATAAGACCTGTGAATCAAATGAATTCTCAAAGAGAGGAGCGTAAACAGCCTTTATTACAGGAAGATATGCATAACGAGGTCTATGAACATGGCAGAAGCGATAGATGTGTGCTAGGATAAAATGAAGTAAAGATCTGTTATCTTTGCCTACTCCAAAAGGAACGTGATGCGATATTGATTATAACAATAATACATGTGTAAATATATGCTTCCGTTGTGAATTATAGTGATCTTGAAAAAGGTACTGAGAAGATGTTTTGGAATTATGCATGTGAGCGGAGTGTGGCGCAGACACTACAATTATGAAATTTACGAGCTCTATAGATAATCCAGAGTCTTTAAATATATTAGTATTGGAAGAATTTGATGCCTGAGACAACACGTATATTCAATGCTAGAGTGGCTCATCCCCAAGTTTGAAGGACAACGACAGTTGTCAGACAGAAATTGAGATGGGAGGATAATATTTCCACGGGCATAATGACACTGAGAATAGGAAGCTGTCCAGAAGTGAGATAGGTGCAGGCGAGTTCTGGAGGAAGTCAAGATCCAAACTGGATTCTAGTGCCAAAGATGATGATGAAAACTTTCTGTAAATGCTCTAATTAAGACACTAACTTAAGATAGTGTTCTTCTTATGTCGATCTCTGAACTTGCTGTTGATTTATGATTATTCACTATTAATCCCAAAGGCCGTAAACCTCCCGCAAGATAAATTACGGTGAAAACTTTAAACTAAGTTTTGGAGGCAAAAACTTGCATGCGACTTGCTTGACTTCTCCAGAGAAGACATCCATTTACACCCGATATCCAACTTACAGAAAAATCCAAAAACAAGTAGATTGAGGAACACAAAAGTTTTTTTTTCAGACTACATTTCAACCTAAGCGTACTGAACAAAATACGTGTTCTAAAATAAATTATGGCACCAGATAGGTAAAACTAAGTAGTACACAAACTACTTTTCTAGGCGTCTGTAGTCTTATGGTTAATATTCATGCTAAGCAGTAGAGTGTCTCGTGTTAGATTACGGCAGATATATTTTGAGGCTTTATTTTCATCTGGATTGATGTTTTATTGTTGATCACTCACATAGATTTGAAGAACGTTCAATATACTGGGTACTCAGGAAAGTGGTTGGCATCGCCAATTCGAAACGTTGAAGGGTGCCATACGAATGAATGAGTTACAAATTTAAAGTGTAACAAATGTTTATATGGATATATGATTAAACGTCAAGCTACATCAGTTATTTGTTGCTTGGTGGTATGGAAGATACTGAAAATTAGTTATGCTTGAGAAATTAACCACAAAAATGAAAAAAAAAACTTTGACTGTGCTTTATTGTAACACACATCACAAAACTGGTTCAAAATGTATTCTACAAAACTGGTATAAGATTAAGACTACATCTAAGTGTCAGTAGAACAATAAATTATATATAAAAAATATCAAATTATTATGGTAATATCAGCCTTAAAAATAAACACTGACAGGGTTAATCAATTACCGAAGAAAAACGGATGGAAAATATTAAAAAAAAAACGTGGTTATACGAATTCTGGTTGTGCTCTTCATTGTGTATTCTGCAAAAATATTTGAAGAAGCGTTGCATGAAACATAATAGGGGCTGCCGTGTGGTGATAAATGGAAGGTTAGTAAATCATCTACGTGAGATAGATTGCACAGTGATAATGATGGACCTTGTTTAAGAATTCCGAGAATTGGCGAACCAAGCTGAAATTACTGCAAAGCTTTGAATTCATTTAATTAAAATTTAAACAATATAATCTCATTTAAAATGAGGTTTTTACATACTCGTAGATACACATACAAACGTAAAAAAAAAACATAATAAGCTAACAAATTTAAACTTATTACATGTGATTCTCTCAATCGTAAAAAAATATTTAAAAATTAATTTTAGACCTTGTTTAAGCTTCTCAGTTTTCCAGACGATATCTTTTATTTTAAATCACAAGGTGTATCAAATTTAATAAACCACAAGGTATATAAAATCTAATTAAACATCAAAACCCGTATGGCAAACTAATAAAATGTAAATAATTATACTTATTAGATAAATAGGGGTAAAACGTAGCTTAAAAATGAAAAGTACGATCATCGTTTTGCAGATTAGTTATGTACTCGTACATAACTAAGAATGTATGTTTAAGACATTAATGATTAATAAAATTGGACAGAGTGCTGTAAAATGGGTGAGAATTTAACCTTCAAAGGCACCGACGAATTCGTTCAGTCAAATTAGTGTTGACATTATTTTTATTTATTGAAGTGTTTTGAGTTTCTTATAAACATAACACTGATAGAAAGTTTGAAATATCTTGATTTGCATTGTATGACAACTTTTTTCATAATCTTTTATTTAACATATTGACGGTTTTTAAAACAAATAAATTGTTCATTTTACTTAATGGTATATAAAACTTTTTAAACATTGGCACATATCTGAGTTCTTCGAATTCGAATGATTCCATTAAAATTTTTTGAATACCGAGGTTCAGAGCCGAAACAAGGGATATCTGAAGGGCGCCAAAATCACTTTAATATTGATGTTGCACTCCATGTATTCATGTATATGCCCATCACCATTGAGGTGTATGACCATCGTCAAGGTAAATAAGTTTTTACTAAATTAAAAAAGGTAAACATAAACATGAATATTGAGTTTTCCAAACAATATTCTGTACTGCTGCACGAGTTCAGTGGAACCCAACAATAATTTGAAATTATTGTTGGGTTCAATATACTTTTTTCGTGAATCAGTCTCACACGAAAGGAATTGAAGAAAAAAAATATTACTACTGAATAATATTTCTACATCTGATCAAATTTATTGATGGATACTTTTTGTCTGCGATAAAATGAAAATAAAATGTAATTATTTCGATAAGTGTTCAATGGGAGGAAACCTTTGCAGTATTGATTTAACTTATCTAGCCTTTCGTGAAGGTGATTTACCTTTTCCTCAGTTCAAAAGAAAAACAATTAAGGTAAGGTGAGAAATGGAGTAAACTAGGGTCAAACTGTTGAAAAAATACATTCCATTTACTGAACAAACTGACCAAAAAAACCAAGAATACGTCTCTATATAAAAGAAAATAAAGGACTCAAATTCAAATGGAACTATGTGTATTTACCCGCCGTGACGAAATTTTGTATTCAAGCATTTCGTTTAGTTTCATTTGAAAAAACGTATAGAAATGTTCTCGAAACGTATCAAAATATTTGTTTTATTTAACATCAATTTTTTAAGGTAAATCATGATATAAATATAATTTATAAAGCACTGTTCAGAAAGCGTACTGCCCTGAAAGACACTTTTGGACGGGATTCAAATCCACTTTTATCGAGAGAATAAAAATATTGCAAAAATTATAAGTTGACTGTAAGAATAGGAAGGTGGTGGCTGCAGCCATTGAATTAAAAACTATCCCGAGTACGTGTGAAAATGTTACTGCGACTTCACGCGCGGTATCCCAACACTTGAAATGACGAATCACGAGTTCCGTGTCTACTCAATGGTTTTAAACCCAACAGCTTCATTTCTAGAGCCCAGTACAATATTGTCTCCGGATAATACTCTTCAATATGTACACATTACTAATTGGATATGTTGACGGACACCATATAAAAGAAGAACTAACATATATGAACGGCAAGCAATCACATTTATGAGTTTATGATAATTTATTTATTTTATATTTAAAGTACGTGAAGTGCCTTTGAAGAGAGTCAGGTTTCTAAACGGTGCTGCATAAATTATCTTTTTGTTTTATTTTTTATTACGTAGCAACACTTTTTGACATTAAATTGGCCAAAAAAACTCATAAAATTATTGTATCAGGAAGTTCAACTACCTTGAGGTCTCCTAATGTATAGCAACATCTATAAACGTTCAGTTCAAAGCAAAAAAAAACAAATCGATGGACTGTTGACGTGACATACGAGTATATTTAAAAAAAAATCGCAAAAAAAACATATTCTAATACTGTGACACCCATAAACATGTGAACCTTTGAATTATGCATTTTTCTGACTTCTTTTCCTCATTTCGTATTTTGGGTCAGATTTCTAAAACTCCATGCACCGCATTTCGAGTGTTTCCTCTTCAGTAAGCGATGGCTGTCCCAGTTCTCTTTCTTCTTCCTTCATTCATATCCAGTAGTTACTTTTTTCTACCCAACATGTTTCTTGTTCATCATAACAAGCATACACTCGTATATTCAAAAATTGTCTTATAAAAACTACAATAATTAATACAATTTCATTTCCCTTCATTTAAAAGTAACAATGTTTATTTTATATTTAAAAAAAGTTTAAGACTAAATGAACTTAATTTGTAAAACGACAAGATTAAGTGCAAAAAATGCATAAACGAGTAAATATTTAATTCAAAAGAGAATTTCAATCCTATTCTTAAGTATGTTAAAATATTAACAATATTCTTAGATATTTACACATAATTTTTCAATTTTTATCTTTATGCAAGAAAACAATTTTCTTTTTTTAATTAGATTTTTATGTTTGAAAAAATGGATTAGTTATTTAATATTTATGAAAAAAGAATACATGGAGGATAATTGATTTTGTTTATGACCAAAACCTTAAGGGCGCGTCACTTTGATTTGCACTTTAAATGCTCTTTTTTGGTTCAATGGTGCACTTTAAATGCTCATTTTATGGTGATATTTGCTTTATTTATAACTGCTCTGTATGTTTTTCGTTTTGTTTTGTGAAACCTCCCTGCCTTAGGAAAGGCTTATACTTAGTAAACCAGGGGAGTATTTTGTTCATTTCACTATAAAAATTAAAAAGGGTAAATAATTTTTGTTAAATCATATGAATTGTTATTACGTTTTCTTCAGTTAATTTTAGCTTACTTAAATTTTACTCGATCACAATTTTTTTTTAGCAATATATAATGTTGTATCTGGTTTAGCGTAAAAATTAATCCGCAATAATATTCATAACCTTTTGCCTACTTTATATCATGTATTATTATAATAATACGAGATGGTAATAAAAAATAATATGGATAACGGTAAGCCGGATCTTAAAACTTATGCTTATTGAACTGCGTTAGCAGGAATTTATTACACGCATTCATATCATCACAACATGTTCCTGTTGGATCTTTAAACATTTCCTCCACAGCACACATTTTTTGTCTACTGTCAGACCTTTTCCTATTTTTTAGAAACAATAAGATGCACACATTTAAATACATAAATCAATTATAACACATTACCATCTTACCAGGTGTGACGCGCCTCAGGTCAGCGGCTTCTATAGACGCAAGTACTCTTTAGATCTCAGGAGTTCGTTGGGTTATTGACACTCTGAGTAACTCTTTCTCAATTCTTAACAGGACAAGGGGCACAATTAAACGAGATATAATTTTAAAAACAAAACAGTTTATTATATAAATGGATTAAAATAAAAAAAAACTTGAACGTATGTCAAGAAAATAAAAAAAGTTTAAAGTTCGGTTCCCGAACCAATGGCTCGAAGATTGTGTTGCAAATTTTAACAAGGGGGTTTAGAATAGCAAATTAGAATTTAAGTAAAACCAGGGTTTAACGTCCTGTCGAAATCCAGCATTAAAAAAAAAGGAATAATATTCACCAAATTGTAGATGTCGTCCTGAAGCGTTTGTGATACAGCAGAGAAAGTCAGCGAATAAGTCTGGCAGTATTCCGTACGACCAGCGTTGAAGGAACGTCCGTACAGCGCCAAGTCTCCAAAGGAAAAGAAAGCTGCGCGCGTATGTTTCCCCTTTTAAAGCAAGTCCCAAAAAAGAGAGGACAAATATTTCTGTCTCCCTTACCAATACGAGCGCCTTTTATTTTATTATAGAACCCTTTTATTTAAACAAAGAATGACAATGGAATTCCTTACGATTCGGGACGGCGTTTTGGATATTTTACTATTCAATCCCCAACCGTTTGGATCTTAAGATATCTTGCTATTATATTTTCAAGACAATAACTTTGCGAGGGTGACCACCTAGGAGTATCCTAGAACATTCCAGTATTTTATGATATTTTGATCTTTTTGTTTACAAAGCAAACCGCATGGACAGTCACCAATCGACACCACGTGTTTCATAAAACATGATATGTCGGGAATTTACAATATCGAGGCCGCATACTATGTAATTTATTTGAATGCCTTTTAGAGGATTTATAGCTGTATTTCTAAATAAAAATATAGTCCTCACACTACCCCGCATTCATACATCTCGTTATGCACAATATCCTTCTATTCATGCTTCTTCACATTTTTTCTAAACCTGGTACACTTGATCCAACCACGTTTTCTTCGGTCTACTACAGTCAATTAGGGATTCACTCTCTACACAGTTCAATTCGATCCCTCCACCACCAACGCTGTTGTATTGTATTGTATTACACTTTCGTTGTATATAGTACAATTTGATGGACTTTTTACTATGTGGCAATATCTACCAACCAACGAGAATGATGCAAAAGAGGCATTTAGTAAAAACCATACTGGACTCCATTTTCAAGCAATCTGGGTTCCAACGAGAATAGAGCCCGCAACCTCCGGGCTGGAAGACAATTGTCTTACCAACTGTGATACGGAGGTCGTCATGGGGGGCAAAATTATTTTCTATCCAACGCGATCTACATTAGAAATTTGAAATCTTCTTAAATTTTTTTAATGAGTGCGACGTCACGTTATGACCAAGAAGAAAACTCAAAGGGACTCCTATTCCGGTGGCGACATATATGAGTGTAAAAAGAAAAGTCACGATCACGGGAAAAGGTTAATGATTCACAGCATAGTAAATATATTTATGAAGTATCTTAAGGCCTGGAGTTCTATCAGCCTAGCAAGTGGCCAATTTTTTTTAACACAATTTGAATGCAGCAAAACTATCCTTTGACGCCACTAGATCGGATACCCAATCGGTCCAAAGATGAACCGATGTAAGGCTGAGTAGAGTTCCCTTCGGAAAGGATTGAGTCGATAATCATTCTCTACACATGTATAAATTATGTAAAACGTTTCTTTCTTCATCTTACTTAAGACATCCATTTTACACATGCATATATTTCTTGACTTTACTCAAACTTATTTCATACTTTGATACTCCTCAAATTTTCTTTACAGTACACGTCTTGACATAATTAATCTACAATAGCTTTTATCTTTCTTCAGCCAGGACTAAGTTTTATTCCCACACGTCAAGGTGGGCACCAACCGAAAATTTATTGGTTTTATATTTTCCTTTTTTTTTCATATTTAACATCCTGTTTGAACTTATCGAGCCTAGTCCAGTTTTATAAAAGGATAAGGAGAGGTCAGTGAGTTTGTAATGATATTCATGGGAATACCTTTTCGCATTTCGGTAGGAACAGAAAACATAAAATAATATGATAGAGTGTAATGGATGTTTGAAAATATATTTTATAAGGCACGCATTACTTAACCTTTAAACTATTGTACAATATTATTTCATTTTAATGACACATTGTTTTTATCCCTATAAGTAAAAAAGTATTAATTTCATCTCATAATGTTATTTATATTTATTAACGTATTTTTTTAACGTTTAAAATGAGAGCAAATTTACGAAAAATACATTCTGATATGTAATTTTGGAACTAGTTGTCGACTGCCGTAAGACTTCTCTTTGATGATGAAATTATTGTATTTGATGAAATGTGTTTCTCTTTGGTGCCATTTGCAAATATTTTATTTTAATTTTTTAAGTACGTTACAGTTTTCTTTAAAATAACGTTTCATTCAGAAAGTGGCAGTTATCTGCATAATTCATTGTCTGGTTGTTAACATCGATGTGTAGCAATTAAATCAATATACATATAATTATTAAATAATTTTAAAACAATGACTGTAATTTATTATTACTACTTATTTTTGTATCTTCGTGTTAGTTTAAGATAAAGTTGTATTATTTGTCAATAATTTTAAGTACTTTATAACCTGTGACATGTTCATTTGTATATTAAGACACTGTTGTGTCGTTAATTAAATAAATAAATAATATCTAAATAAATAAGAGATAAAGCATTACTATGTATTGACGGGGATTAAACATTACCATGTATTGTTTTATTTCTGTGAGAATGGAGGAAGTTTAGAGTCAAGTGGTAATAATTTTACCTAAAAATCTCTTAATAGGTTCCAAATAAAAATAAATGGTAAATATTAAAGGATGGATCAAAAATGTCCCCTCCACGTGACATTTCTGGTATGTGACTATGTTTTGAACCGAAGAAAAGTTGATTTTGGAACGTTCAGTGCTGTTCAGTTGGCAGAATTCTGATCGAAAGTGGTATAGTGTAAAATAAAAGAAATATAAAGTATAGATGATAAAGCTACGGTTTCCTAACAAAGCGGTGCCATTATGTAATAGCCGTAACATGACGTGATGTGGCGGACGTAAGAAAACGGCCGAACCAGATATGTAAACTTAAAAAAAGACGGAAACGGTCAGTGAGCGTATTGCGGTGGAGAATGGACGTGTGCGCAAGTAGTTTGCGTTGCATCCGCCTGGCGTGCCGCCAAACGGCAGAAATGAAAACCCACAACTGTTAGTTGGAAACGTCAAATTGGACAGCTACATGAATGAATTTATAAAGTATAAGTTTGGCTTTTATTTTTTAAAAGAAGAATTAACATTGGGTTCTTTTAAATTTGGTTAGAATAATTAATCATATTAACTCCCAGCAAAGCAGGAATACAACCTTATCAATTTACAATATACATACATTCCTGATTTTTCAAGTGTAGTCCTAATATTATTATACATATTTTATTTCAACTGGGCTTTTCTATAGTATTTGCTCTTCATATTATGTAAAGTTTCAGTATTTCTTACAAAATCAATCAATGTTTCGCCATCTTCGCTGGTCCAAATAACGTTTGCACTCATTGTTTATTTTAAAACGGTCATCGCTACACGGGAAAAAACGTTCCATGACTGTTTGTTCCACTATGACGGCCGTTATGCTAATAGCGGCATAGCTATTTGGCGTTACGCTCAAAACCAACGCTCTCTAGGAAAACAACGCCATTGGTTTGCATAGACAACGTTTTGTTACGGCCGCTACATAACAGCACCACTTTCTTAGGAAACTGTAGCTTAACACTTTTAAGATTTGGTCGACCATATACTATATATTGAGGTAATAAAGGTGTTATTTCTTTTTAACAGCTTTTTAACCTACCGATAAATTTTTGTTAAAAAATTAAAAGCATGGAATATACACATACGTTACATTGACTCCAATCAACTTGTCTTTCAAAGAAAAAGGTTTTTGGTAGTTTATTCATAAAAAATATTTTTTTTCATTCCTGCGTTATCCTGCAATATATTCGAATTGATTATGTCAGTATACTAAAACAACATGTCCGGGAAATAGCGTTGTCTTCAGCCCCATTATTCCAGTTTTCGGTGTTTAAATCACTAGAGTAGGCATGATGTTCGCAGTATGTTATGAGATGTGTTGTTATTATAGCTGACCGTGAAGTTACAACAACCACCAACGCACGTCTAGTTTGTGGGAGTACTGTTACTAGATTTGGCACATTTTTGAGAAAAAAATTAGGCATCATTGGGAATTGAACTCGAAATTGTCGTGTATAAGTCAAGTGTCTTAACAACTAGATCAGCAGTCCAAACATAAAATAATCTTTTTTTTTCATTAAACTATAAACAATAATAGTCACTTAATTTTTTTATAAAATTTGCAGCTGAAAGCCAATATATTATAGTTTTAATAAAGCAAAAGTGTAGACAGTAGATTAAGAAAACAAAATTTATGAAAACATAAACAATAATTAATATAAGTTTCACATTTAGAAATTTTCAAGTTTTGTTCAAAGTGTCTTATATCAGTAAAATGTTTACTTGCAAAGCAAATATTTAACTAACTTAATGTAAACTAATGTTTTGGGCATGTGGAAAAAATGAAGATTCAAAAAACAAAAATACAGTGGAAATTTAAGTAGGAGTGGTGGAGGAAAACAAAAAAAAATGAAAGATGAAATGAGTGATATTTGAAAAGAAGGAAATAAAATAATCAAGATAAAATGTGGAACATGTATGGATGGGAAAGAAGCGAAATATGTGTCGAGATAAGAAAGTCATCTGATCAGTCCTCTCTGCCTATCCAAGTAGACAAACAGCGGACTGTTTTGTTTGTATGTAAATACAAATATTGAAATAAATTGAAATGCTTTTAAATGACATTTTTCTTTACTGAATTGCGATTGTCCTCTGTCTGTTTAACATGACTCATCGACTCGCACTTAACCATGCATTCATTTATAATCACATATTTGAATTTATTTTCCTTAACTCTTTTTAAATTATAACAACAGTAGTTTCTTACATATTCTCTTATTAAGTATATCATTCCATTAAACAAATATTGGCACTAATCATCCTCTTTATCTATGGTGAAATACCTAAATTATTAATAATATTAAGTAATATTTTATAAGCGACGTTTAAGAGTTGGTAGATTAGTTGTTGTCAATACCTCTGCGGGTCATATAAAACCCCTTAAATATACCACTCTTGGTTTTAAATTATGCACGACATAAGAAAGCAAGTACAAAATTAAAAAAGTATTGTCACATCGCAGAGCTAAAAAATTCAAAGGAAAAGTGGTTTGACAAAGCATGATAATATCCATAAAAAGCGAGAGTGGATATGTTATTTCAAGAGGATCGAGTGAGGGGTAATAAATATCAAAAGCATCAAGATCTAAAAGATATGCAAATATGTCGAGTGACTGTCAGTGACCCGCAAAAAGAAGGAAGCATATAGAAAAAAAAATCGAAAATTTCACATAACTCAAGACGTTACAAAAAATGTTGCATTAAAATATAAAAAAAAACAAATAGAATATTATTTGGAAAAGCCTTTTATAATATGTGAAATTCCTATATTTTTTAATACGAATTCGAAACACGCGATAATTTTTAGATTTTCTGAACACTGAGAACACTTCCTGAATGAAATTTCAATAAAGCAGGTTTCAATGCAATGTTGACTTGAATAATTAGCCTCAAATAAAAAAATATTACGCTAACTCGGCCATGTAATAAGAATAAATCCCAAAAAAAAGATATCTCAAAAACGGGTAATCCTGTATAGCGAAATAGCAGACGACAAAAGGAGTCAATATCGTAAGCTAAAATTCAAGGGCATCTAAAGAAGATATATATTGTTTCTGCCTACATAGCCTATATTAGGAGAAGAGAGTCAAAAACTGAAACTTGTGGATATGTATAAGTCGAAAAGGCATATTCATCACAATCAGGCAAGATAACCTGCATAGGAAATGATTTCAAAGTAAGCAGTTCTATTGATATCGGCGATTTTGTCCATATTTTCGGCAGATGTCGGAGGAGATGCGAGTCTTGGGCTGGATACCATATACCATATGTTACTCAGGATGTGTCGGATTTACCGCGACATACGAAATAGAAAAAGGCTATCACATTACATCCACAGATCTAGCTTGCGGTTCACATGGTCAACGTCACTTTTTGTCATCACACAAGAAAACAACAAAAATATGCTGTGAAATAATTCAAAGCACACTTTTATTATTTTCCTAAAACTACAAAATAAAAAAACCTTTTTCTTAATCTTCTTCATGTAGGTTTTGGATCTGTTCTACCTTCTCTTCCTGCTCCATTTGACTATAGTATGTTATCCGTGTTGTGGGTCTGATATTTCAAACCCTATCTCTAATCGATCTTCCCGCTAATGTCCCCTCGGATGATCGAAGAAAACTTTTATATATTCGAAATCTGCTAAATAATTAACGTCTTAAACCTCTTTTCATAGTGATATTTTTTTACAAAATTAGAAAACAGAATCAATTGATATATTGTATTCGAAAAAAAATCAATTATACAGACTAAAGGATTTTCATCTATTTTTTTTCTAGTCCGAGAGAGTAAAAGTACAGAAGAAAATTTCGTTATGAAACAAAAGCATTTAACAACCTTGTTAGTAGAATTTTAATGACTTCAGCGAATTGAAATGGTAACACGATATGGAACCTTAATAAGAAATAAGTCAGCGGATTTATATTAAAATACTAGGAGGGAAGAATAATTAGAATTTAATATCCTACCATTATTCAAATTTCCATCAAATATTTCTCCATTTTTTCATGTCCATTATTGTTACATGGAAATAAAATATTTTCTTACAATTTAAGACATACTTGAACACATTAAAGTTAATTCAAATCGTTGAATTTTTACGCCTTATTTACGTAATAAATTTGCCTTCAATTAAAAGAAAGTAAGAAATGAGGATACCAATAATGTAAATGGCGAACCACCGCCACCCTGTCACAATTCCCGTTGACCAATCTGGGAGACTGGAGAAAGTCAATAATAGGCCGATCGGCAATAAATGGGGGTCCCGTTGGACGGAGTGTGACGTAAAACCAGGCACCTAACGTAGGAGTTTGTTTTTCTTTACTTTGGAAGGAGTGATGTACTATGAATAGGAACAGATGCGAAACGGGTCGCAATGCATATGATATGCAAAAGTAGAGTTAAGCAGAAGTACTTTTGAGTGAGGGAGATCCAGACCATGGACCACATCGTTAACAACTGCCTAACCCATGCGTTTCTTGCAGAAATTGCACATACTGACACTGGAAGCTGTGACCTACCTTAAAATTACACATTGTGTATGATGATGGCGAGCATCACATTTTTTTTAAATAAACCTTCCTACGTTATTCAAACCCGCAACCTCCGTGCTAGAAGACAGACGTCTTACCGACTTGGCCATCACCAATAATTATTTATAAATCGAACTATTATAAAGAGAATATTTATTTATATACAAAAAAAAAAAAAAATTAAAGAACTCACTTTTTTTACAATATCAAATGTTAAATATCTTAAACAGGGGAAAAGCAAATGAATTTTTTTTTCAAAAAATCCAAGTTCCAACGGGAACCGAACCCGCAACCTCCGTGTAGAAGATAGCGGCGTCTTATTAACTAGACCACATACTCGTAGGTCGTCACTAATAAATTATAAACCGAACGATTATAAAAAAAATTAAAATAAAAAAAAAACCTTTAAATAGTTATTTGTAATATTTAAGGAAAATTTTCAACATAAAATAATATAACGACGAAACACTTGTAACAGATATTTTATCATTAATAATCGAAAAATTCATCTTTGTACGAAAAATTACGAAATTTTATTATTTTACCGAAAATATCTAATAATGAATTCTATGGCGTTTTGGTAAAGAGGTACAAGTCATCAATTACTAACGAGTATGAGTCAGTTTGAAATTTCGCAACACTTGCATAAATTATTTATGTATTCAAAGTTTACCTTTAAAATTTACCTGAGATCTGTATTTTAGGAATACAAGTGTTGCAAAACTTCAAACTAACAAATTAGTAATTGATGACTTGTACCTCTTTACCAAAACGCCATTGTATTATGAATCGAATGACTAAAGAAAATAATTATTTAAAGTTATAAAATCGTTGAAGAAAATACTCTATTTGTAGAAATTTTAAAACTTAAAATAATACAACGACGAACACTTCTGTTTAAAAATAAGAAAATATATGCAATGATTCATTTTTTAATTCATAATTACGATATTTTGAAATCTTTCCTAAAATAACTTTAAAAATGCAAATGAGAAACTTTAAATCGAATGATAATAAAATTATATTTATTTAAATTTAAAAAAAGGAACTCGCGCTATTTGTAATATTTAACAAAAATCTTCAACTTAAAATAATTTACGACAAACATTAATACCATATACGATAGTTTGACATTTTATCAAAAACAACTGTAAAAACAAACACCAATAATAAATTATAAATCGACAGTTTATAAAGAAAACATTTAAATAAATTTAAAAAAAACGTTAAAGAACTCATGCAGTATTAATTGAAAATGAACATTAGTTTGAATATAAGAAAAACGATTAATTGTTGTACAAAAAAATATGATATTTTGACATATTTCCCAAAATAATTATAAAAACAAATACTTGTAATAAATTATAAATCGGATTATAAAAAAAATATGTTAAATAACTTACACTATTTGTAATATTTAACGAAAATTTTCAACAAAAAATAATTTACGACAAACATTTATACTATATCTTTATTTCAAAATAGAGCAAGAAATGCAAGATTTCTTCTTCGCTGCAAAAAGGTACACACCATGGTTTTTGACCAATTTATCTGTAATTTTATACAAAATATTACAGTTTGAATAGGTCTACGAAGCATTTTCAAATTTGTATTCATCATTAAGCGATTAAGGGTCTTTCTAATATAGCTAATTTCTAATCTAGGACACAAAGATGTCTTAATTATGAGCTACCAGAAAATGTGCCTAAATGAGAATTAATGCACGTGGTTGTTTACAGTTTTTTTAAATGTATTAGGCGTTCCATCATATAGAAATGTTTAAGTAACAGGTTTTAGAATTAAAGAAATAGTAATTTTTTTGTTTATACAGAGTACATTTACTTTGAGAAAAGTATTTCTAGGTAACTAGGAAAAAAATATGGTGGAACTTATAAGCACTTAAATGTGTTATATCATTCCTGTCATTCTAGGTAACATGACCAAATTAACATTCCTGCTATTCTGGGAATCTAGACCAAATTAATATTACTGCTATTTTAGGAAACAAGATCGAGTTAACAATCCTTGCATTCTAGAAAACTAGATAAAGTTAACATTACTGCTTTTTTATGAAACAAGATCGAGTTAACAATCCTGTCATTCTAGGAAACTAGACCAAAGTTAACAAGCATAAAGTTAGCCCTGTTCTAATTTGCCAGTCCTCACCGCAAAAATATAATTTTTTTAAAACCTAATTGTTGGTGAACCTCATTAAATTAGTTATTATATAACTTGAATATTCTTTTTTTTTAACATATCTTTTTCCTAATCTTCTTTGCATTGTCTACTTTGAAATTATTGTACTTCAACAAAAAACCAAGAAATCATTCATAATACAAGGCGTTGTTCAGGATTTGCTTTCACTTTCAAAAATAAAAGACGTAATGTGCCTTTTTGAGAAGGCTATCCCTAATATTTAAGACGGAACGTTCTGTAAGTATGTGTAAAAGTTTTTACGAGAATACCTTTAGCTTTTCAATCTTTTTTCCAATATATTTCATTATTATTACACTATCAAAAAGGTCCGAGGGTACATCGATCTGAATTTCATGAATTGACTTAAGTAGATGGTAGGTATACTCATACCTGAACAAGGAACTTTCTTCTTAGTGCCTCTTTACCCTCTTAGAGTAGGAGGAAGGCTCATTTCTATTAACTTTTTGATCAGTTTTACGAGTAGTAAAAACAATGAGATTATCTACTGAAACGGAAGTTCTTTTTAAATTCAATTTATATTCCAAGTATAAAGTAGTCTCCTATTTTTCGGTAGATTCATATTATACATACTTAAAATATACACATAACTATGATGCATTAGCACAGTAAGATATGAACAACAATAACTATAGTAAAAATGTACAATTATAAAAATATTTTGTATTATAAGTTATGTGGTCTCTTTCTCACTCTCTTTTAAAATATGTTAACGCAATTAACAGCATTTATAAAATAAAAGTATAGACATGCCAAAAGCGAAGGATATGGGTATAATAGAATTGAGTGGTAATTTGTTCTCTCTACCTATTTATTTATTTAACATTTTTTGCAAATGCAATCTGGCTAGCTTCTTTTCAGGTGGCAATCTCTTCCAACGAACCAGATAAAAAGTATTTGAGGAAAGTTACATGGTCGCAAAAAACATTCAAATGATTATCCATCCCCACGAAATCCATTAACGCATACGTGAGCATATGCCCACGAACCCCACAAAGACGGACAATCACCCGGACATTATTTTTCATATAAAGTGAGATATCACCAATCAAAAGAAAAGGAAGGTGAAAACACGTTATTTTACTGACTAGAAATGAAGAGTTTTTTCAGTCGCTTCTTAAAGCATGCCAAGGACGGAGCGAGTCTTATATTGGTTTGTAACTAATTCCAGAGTCTCACTGCATAGACTGTTAAGGACGACGTAAAAAAAAGGAGCAGTGAACTGGAAAGGCCAATAGTTAATCTTTGTTTGAGCGTAGCGCTAATGATTGGAAAGACGCTGAAAATTTTCGGCGAGATAAGAGGAGGCGGCAGGACAGCTATTTTCTACCGTGGATTAAATTGAGTAACATAAAACTACGTTATACGAAACCACGGCTAAGGGAGACTACTGTTATTTAAAGTAAACTTGATGAGAAATACAGTGAGTATAATAATTAATCATAATATGACATATTTCATGTCACATTATGAGTATAGTACAATCCTTGTATTAAGTTATTTCTCGAGTGGTGACCATGAAATAGGGATATGAATGTGACCAGATGAAATACTCAATGGTATGTTATGTTGACATAATAAGATATTGAAATACCCAAGTGGAGAAATTAAGTGAGGATATGATAAGATTTTATTCACCTTTGAGCTGAAAAAGGCTGATGGATAAAGGGAAATATGTTGAATTAGTTGTTTGTAAGCACACTCATAAAGAACTCAAAAAAACATGTAAATACATAAAAACTTTAAACATCGGTCTACTTGTCTCTTACTAACTATCGCACGCACAGGTTTAAAACTAGTCGACTCATTATTTAAGTCAGCTCTCTGAATATATGAAGAAAAAATTACGAAGTTGAAAGGTTGGAATTTATGGAAAGTTGATTTTGAAAATGCATAACCAGAAAATCTTAACGTAGTGTCCTTAATAGAAAGATAATATATCTCTATAATATCTTTGGAATATTTTCAGATACTAAAATTATAACAATGTACTCGATATAAACGGATGTTTACCGATAAAGTTGGCATTTGCAAGATATTGCCAAATGGAAATAGATCCGCCAGGTTTTTTTGTTTATAGAAAAAGTGTAATACAGGACAAAACAATACGTATTTTTTTTAATTATATTATTCCAGCAGACTGTTTCAATTTATGATAGGTACTTTATCTGCAATACAGATAATCAAATTATAAAAAACATAATTTGACATCAGATTTTTTTAAATGTACAAAGTAAAAATTTAATACAGACGCAGGTGTAAAAACTTTGTATATATGTTTTAGTACTCTAGGGATTCAACAGTGATAAGAGCGGAAAAATACGAGATATCTGTCAAACTATCAAAACTTTTCCTGGAATGTAGTATTGATGAAGATGAAAAGCATTTGGTACTTGAATACCGTAATGACAGTATGGAAACTTCTAGAATGACAGTATGAAACTGTAGAAAAGCATGCACTGAGAATAGTATGCGCTTTGATATTATATGACTGCACATGAAATATTTAGCATAAATGTGAACTTAACACTGACACAAACTACATGATAATAAAGAATACTATGTCAGTAGTTTGGACATTTAAAAAGGAATGAGTGATGAAAGGTTAGGAAAAAGGAATGAGTGATGAAAGGTTAGGAAAAAGGAATGAGTGATGAAAGGTCAGGAAAAAGGAATGAGTGATGAAAGGTTAGGAAAAAAATTTAACCACATGAACGTTAATTAAATGGGTCACAGAAAAATATTGTAAAGGCGTAAGATAAGTGATAAACAATACAAACTAGAGCTGTCTTCTTTGTAAAGCCTTATAGGTAAACGGTTTGATTGTACGTATGATCAAAAAATATTAGAAACATTATTAATAAGATGACTTGGTATAAGGCAGTTTCTGGCTAAATTAGTAAGAAGGCAATCTTCCGGGTTTGTGGGTTTGAGTCCCAATGGAAAGAAGATTTTTAAAAAAAACCTCCAATCTGTTTTTCCCTCGATGCTCTTTTAATATATTTCTGTTAGGCTGGAAGAAACTTACTGTCACGTAGCCATAACCCCACTAGTAGGATTTTTTATATTCTTATTTAGTTCAAATGATATTTAATTTACGAATGCTAAAATATGTACTACCATTAATATTATCTAAATTAATAACGGATACATTTAATTGAACTAATCATCCAATTAACTGATTTTATCGACTGCATTATTGCTTTTTGTGCTCAAAAATGTATTTCGCTATTGATAAACCCATGGGTGTGTAAGGAAATCATTAGAAAGTGAATGAAAACTCATAACGTGGCTCATTTGTTTCATTAGCGTTTGATTAAACACAATCTATTTCATCCGGAGAAACATTTTTTGCCAGATTAATATCAAAGATGTTGTGAAGGGTGGTGGAATACAATTAAATTTCGTCTTTGTACTAGATAGACTCATAATTTTATCTTTCAATTTAGAAACCATATCAATAATATTAAACGAAATCAAATGTGATAAAGTATTGTTTGAATTACAATACAAAACAGGTGATGAAGTATTATTTGAATTACAAAAAAAGTTAGAAAGATAATTTCTTTAAAAAAATGTTTGTTGAATTATAGAACACATCATTTTTAAAACAAAAAAGTACAAACATATTAGGTGTTAACATAAGTTTTGTCCGTTCCATAAGTTTTGTCCGTGTTAGGGTTTCAACCTCCACATTTTTTAAGATCCTTGAGTACTCCTAAATTTAAAATAGTATGCTTTTCAGAAAAGCGCTTACTATGTCGAAGAATTTGTGATTCAAATATAGGTTAATACTATCATGACAATCCTATGCTAATTTTCTAAGATCAGGGATAGCTACGATCAGGTCAAGTTATGCAAAAAAAGATTGGAGTTCTTCAACGTAAGTTCAAGTAAACTGGTTAAAGAATTCTTTCAAGGTATCAAGTCTCGAATGATGATATGCGTGGTCGAGTTGGGAAAAATTTGGGTTCCACTCGGGATTTTTGGGCTTAATTCAATTAGTCGACGAACTATTCTGGTGAGAGAGTTTGTCTGGTAACAATACTAGCACTTGCTATACGTTAGCGAACGTCGCTGAATCTCTAATTGCCAACACGATGATGAACTACGAGTTATATGCCTGCTTTAGTGGTTCTTAACCCGAAGGCTCGCAAACATTTTTTTCCTCCAGCTACGCTCTTCAAAATCTTGCAATATACGAAATAACAAATTAATTATCTAATATCTGTGGCGATTGAAATCAGATCTTAATTCAGGAAAATATCATACGACTGAAAGAAACAAACATTTCTTGTAAAATATTCAAGGTCAGCTCACCAGTATTGAGATCTTAAAATTGCCTCAAAGGTAGTTGAAGGGGGCAGATAGAGTGATTGTGAGGGAACAGTTATCAAGGCATCGAGAAAAGTGGATACCAGTACTGACGATTCTGCAACATGGACACAATCATTAGGGAAAAACAATTATCACAAAAATATAAAAATGTGTAACGTAAGTTTATAAAAAATAACATAAAGTTAATAAAAATGCATAAACCCTTTAAAAAGTAAATTTTCCTTATAGCTTTACCATTTATTCAGGATCGTATCCCTAGTATTGGTTTTTATTGTGTTTTGTGAACAAGTGGCCGAATGTGTGAAAAGTGAGGAATTTATCGGTTTTACAGCAACTTTCCTGTTTGTAGACCACACGGAAGGATTTTTAAACCGTCATAATAAATTTCGGTTTTGCTTCTTTTCCGCTCAATTTGTTTTGAACTTTGAGTAATGGTCGATGAATTTTAGCAGTTGGGGGTCAAAAAGTTTTTTTAAATAATCGTATTGACAAAAAGCTTTTTTAACTTTTTGAAATTTTACATTCAATCTTCTTTTTTATAAAAAAGAATTAACCAAAATTATTTGAAAAATTGGTTCAAGACTAAAACATGGCTTTTTAAAATTAGCTTTTTTGTTGTACCAGTATTCGATTTTCATATTTTACAATAAATTACTTTCTTATTCCACTAATTACGTTTATATATCCTATTTCGAGGCTATCTTTAGGCAGCTTAATATTAATAAAAATTTTGTGAGCTTAGGAGAAGAACTAATTTTTATTAAAATTGATTTTAAACATTTGTATAAGATGTAAATAAAATGATAAATGATATTTTATTGTATCAGAAACTGAAAAAATATTGTTAAAAATCATGAAACATATTTAAGCTTGCATTTAATTTTTTTATGGTGAACAGCAAAGCAAACTAATGCCTATAGTCTCGAAAAACTGAGAATGACTGACAGATTGTCGACAGTATGCCTTTAACGAGTCTTCGAGCTCTTTGGGCACATTGCTCGAGGCCACTTAAATAGTTTGAAAAGGTTTGTGGTTACTGGAGGCATGGAAGGACGACACACAGAAGCAATAATCCCAAAGCGCTGGACTGACCAAGTCAGAGACACAACTGAACTACCCTTAACAACTGCGTTTAGAGCTGCAGAGTGCAAGGATGGATGGAGAGAAGTCGTCAGAGGCTAGCATTGGAGTCACGGTGCTCAGGTATGAGCTAAACGACAGGATGGATGGAAGTAAATTGATAAAAATCGTCGCAGAAACTATTAAAAATAAATATTCAGATATTCATTTAAAAATACTGTTACTTACTATGACTCTTATTTAAAAAAAATCATGAACAATTTTTACTTATAAAACACACAATACAATCATGGCATACGAATTCCATAAGATTTAATAAGTAAATAAAAAATCACAGGAGTATAACAATAATTTACTTTCCGTTTCTTTATTTTAATGATGTAATATTAAAAGTTTTATGTAGGTTTTAAAATAAATAACTTTCCAAACCTCTTAACAGTTTTTCGGCTATGACTTGCTATTTCCAATAATATAAATTAACTAATTTCAAATAAAATATGAAAGAAATTGGAAATCCAATTTTCACACAGCTCATAAATATCAAAGTACAAAGCACTTGATAAACATATAGAGTCGATTAGTTTTTTAAAAAAAATCTTTCTTAACTGAGTACTTATTCTCACACGTCCAAGCGTCACCATTAAAAGTTCTAAAATCTACGCCTCGCAACGTTCTGTCACCAAACACATTATTCATTCGCGGAACCCTTATAAGTTGTCCGGTCAACTAGCCATGGTCTGTATCAATATACAATACATCTATATTTTAAAAAGTTATTCTAAAATAACTTAGTTATTCCACCAAGTATTTAGTGTAATAACAAAGTAATTAGTAGTAATTTTAAAATAGCTTCGTTCTTCCACCAAGTAATTAGTGTATGGTAATAACAAAGTAATTTAAATAAAGCCGTATAATTTTATATATATTTTCATAATTATTTATGGATTTATATTCTTTCTGTTTTGTAAATAACTAAAAAATGAATAAATCTTAGTTGTAATTATTTAATTTCATTGACGTCTGTTAAAATATAACTACTTGCTTCGTACCCAATAATCGAGTTAACCAGCACATTGCACAAATAATACAGGATGGCTTGAAATGTGTAATATACACTTGATATCAACTTTAGTCTTAATAATTTTTTTCGATATTTCATTTCCAATTCCTTATCAATTGTAAGACCCCAATTTGTGTATTTTTCAACATTTTCGATGTTGTCACATTCACAATTTATAAAAATTTTATGTTTGCACTGACAAGTGTACAAATTATTTAAGCATATTTTTTTCTTTTATATTTGTACTTTATTTTTTTCTTTTGAAAATGTTTTGTTTCCTTGACATTTCTGATTCCTCCATTGTCATATGACCATCCCAAAATGTGCTTTGGGTCATCTTCAATTTAATATGGAATATTTTCTTAATTATTAGAAAATAATATACCAGAGTTATCCGCGAACATTAACTTGATCTATTCTACAGTCATATTTTTTTCCATCCTGTTTGCATTCATTATACAGCATAATGACCCGTTATTGGTCCTGTTGGTACTTCATATTTCAAGTTCTTGTCACTTTCACAATTTAAAATTCTTACAATAAATGTTCCATTTTTTAAACAGTTTTTAAAGCAGGTATTCAGCCTCCGATTCCACATTCTTCAATGCAGCCTGTAGTGAATCGTAATACTATTTAATAACCGTATTTTTAATGTCAATAAAAGTGCAACAAGATAGTCTCCAATGTTAAGATATTCGTCTACATCATTTGTGAATTTTGACAATAACCGTGTGGTATTTTTAGTTTCCTAGAACTCGGGTTGGATTTCGTAAATCATTTTATATGTGTCCTGGAAAGTTGATGTTTCATTGAATCAACAATTTTATTAATGCTCGACAACAATGTTGTCGAGCATTAATAAAATTATATGAATCATTCTTATACCGTCTAACTGGGATACTTTTGTTTTTTTAAAGCATTTATGACCCTCCTTATCTCGCTCGAAGCTTTTTTGTTTTTTTTTTCTCGTTTGGATTTTTTAACGTCACGTTGTGTAATATTTTAGGTTATCAGTTTTATCGACAAATATTGCAGAAAACTTATTAATTGTTTAAGTTTCGTAAAACAAATTATTCAAAATTCCGTTGTTTTATTTACCGTACCATTAATTGATATTTGTTTATCAATTCCATATTTTTTTATTCTTAAGGTTAGTGACGCTGCTTAAAGAACCTTTCAACTTTTTATAATTAATTAATATTAAATTATATACGTCGTATCCCTATCGGGTTAGGTAGAAAGGAGGGAGCGCCAGACTTTCATATTGCGACAGACATCTTTCTCCTCTTCTACACTCCTTTCATTCACCATAATTTAATTGGTTTTCCTGTACCACGCCTTCCGCTCACATTTGCTATGTATATTAGCACTCTATATTTTGTTGATCGTTCTTCATTCATTTGTTCCACGTGCCCAAATCATCTCAGAGTGGTCTTCTTCATCCTGCTCAACATGTCATAAGTTCACACTCATCACTTTGTACCTTATTCTGTCATAAATAGTCACCCTATATATTATTTTAAGTGCATGCATTTATATAGCATTTATCTAACTCTTTTAAGTCTTGTTTCACGTCCACGTTACACTCCAATACATCAAAATTGGTGCTAAAATACTATTGTGGGCTATCAACTTGGCGAATTTTGATACTCTCTGGTTCGAGTTTAAATGTTTTAGTGTCCCTTTGACTTTTTTCTTATCACTACATGCCATCCAACATCCCTTGTAACTCTTCCATTCAATCCCTATATAAATTACACAATTTGTTTTCCTGATTCTGTAATTCATCCTCAGTCTCCGCTTACACTTCCGTCAGCATATCATCAGCATACAGCAATTAGCAAATATTCTCATTTTTCATTTTAATGTCACACATTGACTTATGTAGTTCCTTCACAAACAAATCTATGTAAATATTAAATAGTTAAGCAAATACTTAACGAGACAAATCCTTGCTTTACCTCTTTCGAAATATTTAACCACTCTAGCATATGTCTATAAAACGGCACGTCGAACATCCCACACCTTCGTTTCAGTCTAACTTCGCATCCTTTCTATCAGAGTTTTACCATATAGTTTACTCACTACACTCAGTAAACTAATGGCTCTGTAAATGTTATATTCCATTCTTGCACCCTTTTCTTTACATAATGGAACAACTGCTGCATTTTTTACTTATTAGAGTACTGGTGCTGGATTTTGATTAAATTAAACACATTTTTTTCTACCAATTTATACATTTAAATGTCCTTTTGTAGCACATCTTCAAGTAAGTTTAACAGTTTTCAATTTTCAAATGAGGTTTGAAGTATTTGCTAAGAAAATCTTTATTTAACTATACGATTATATTATATATGAAAAACTTCTAGTCATAAATAAGCCTCTTTTAAAATGTTAGGACGAAAAAACATTTTATATCAATTTAAAAGATTTATCTAAAAAGACGTACTGAAAATTTAAATAAATGTTTCCATTAAATCATCTTAAATGCCACACTTAACGGCGTTTTTTTAATATAAAATCTCATTTATTTTGCTATAAGTATTGTTTTTGCTAATTCATCAATTATAAATCTTCTAAAATTTGACCTACTTGAAACCTCCGTAGCCTAGTGAAAAACACTTGTGCCTTCCAGTTTGGCTAGTTCGATTTCCGTTGGAACTAATTACAATGTATTTTGAAAGAAAAATTGAACAGATAATTGTTTATATTATTTATAGTTAAGGCTTTAACATTGTGAATGTTTAAATACTATGCGTATCCAGAAAGTAAGTGTACTGAGGCTCTCACGACCGGATGGATTTTATTTTCGACATGTTGACTACACTTCCGTGTAGCCTGACCCTTCCCTTCCGCAATGAGACCGGTTCGAGGTCAGTACGTTGAGAAGTGTCGACGCGACAACACGTTTCATGAAAAATCACAATCCAATCTCCCGCCAAGTGAGAAATACGCGGCGTCATCCGTTATCTCGTTTGGAAGGGAAAACCTCCGATTGAGGTTTATAATGAGGTGAAAACTGCATATGGTGATAAAGCTATGAATCGTACGAGTGTGTACAAGTGGTGTCGCGAGTTTAAAAACGGTCACGTCACACCTCTTCATCCTCCGCCAAAAAGTTCAAAACCACAATTTCAGCCAAGAAAATCATGGCATCCGTGTTTTGGGATTGTCAAGGCATAATTTTAATTGAATATATGCCTCAAGGGGAGACCATCAACTCTGCAAGATACTGTGAGACCCTAAAAAAATTGCGGAGGGCGATTCAGAACAAGAGGAGAGGCATGCTGACAAAGGGAGTCTGCCTGCTGCACGACAATGCCAGACCACACACGGCCAACACCACGAAGGAACTGCTCGCCTCGTTTAAATGGGATGTCCTGAACCATCCCGCGCATTCCCCTGACCTAGCACCTTCAGATTACTATCTCTTTACCTCCCTGAAGCTGCACATGGGTGGAAAAAGGTTGGAAAAAGAATGGCGACTATGTCGAAAAATAGCTTACATATGTACTACGGTAACCACGTAATTTTTTTGTTTAAATAAAAAAAAATGTAACCTACAAAAATTCAGTACACTTACTTTCTGGATATGCCTCGTACATTGTAATTTGTCATTAACAAACACTGTTTATTCCATTTTTTGTAACAGTATAACCCTACCGGTTTCAAGCTCACCTAACACTAGCCTAAACCGGCAGGGTTATACCGTTACAAAAAGTGGAATAAACAGTGTTTGATAAAAACAAATTACAAAGATAATTGTTTGTTAGTAAATAAACAAAATTCTCAATTATCGGGAAGTGTAGACCTGCAAATCATTCATGAAACGTAATTAAGTCCACAAAAAGTTACAGTGAGATGTGGTATTCATCCACAAAATATATTTTTTTTAAATTGACAGATAACAAATATCTGTAGTAAAATATATTGACGAATGATTTAAGGCTTTTTAATATCACAAACTGAAAAACAGTCTGGTTAACATGTGTTTTTAATAAGACGGCGCAACAACGCACATCTAGAAAAAATGTATACAGACAAAACAAATCGAGGAGTTAATTTGATCTCACCCTGTAGGATAAGAATTGCCTTGATAATATAACCTCCAATAGAAGACAGCACTTTTAAGAGAACAAAATATAACTTTAAAAAAAAATGTACAATAAATTTTAATTTCACACAATTTGACGTAAAGCGTACCATAATTTACAGAATAAATATTAAGGGAAACTATTTATTTGAGAGTGCCTACTTGTGTAATATCCTAACCCTTCTTAAAATACATGTGTAGATTTATAGAGAAGAGCAAGATGTTTGCCTTTTGGTTGGAATTACACAGCCGTAATAGGATTATGTTAATGTTTGACGCTTCATGCATTTACCCATTGGCAAAATCTGGTTTTAAGTTTGCAAACCCCTTGTTGTCTTACACCATAATAGGGGATGGTTTAGGTTCCCTTGTGGTGTAAATATTTACAAAAAATAACTTCTAAATGAAAACCTTAATTTTTTTCGTATGATACTTTTCAACATTTCTAAATAGATATTTCGGGCATATTGTAGGGTATTTCGGGCATATTATTGTGTATTACTGTGTATTACATATAATGAAGAGTCTCGAGTAGTATGCCTTTACGGTAGTTCCAAATCCAATGGTTTGATTACTGGAGCCGATGACAATATGGTTTCCTAGCCTTGTACCATCGAGAATCGAACACGAATCCCCCTGGGTGGAAGTCATCTAGGCCACGTTGGTTGGCATCAATAAAACAACGAATAAAACATAAAACAATAACATAAAAAATGAATATAATAATAATAAAACTGTATTATTTATCAGTGTATTTATGGTCTAGTTACATTTTTGCTGAAACTATGTTTAAGTGTTGTGAGTTGTAACGTTCTCGATTTCACAAAAATATAAAAAAAAACATTCGGTCTAAGTGCACATGAATTAATCTCAATTTCCGAGTCGAGTGCGAATTTTTAATGGATAAAAGAGTTAGATGAGACACACTTAAACGTGTTAGAATAAGTGATTAGTTATGAAAAAAAAATAAAAAACTTTAAATTCGATTTTGTATCATTTTCAAAATCCGTTCAATTAAGTATTATAGTGGATTTTTGACAGTACGTTTAGATTTTTTATGTTCTATGTTATTTAACTTTTTTTTAAATTTCTTCATCGATTGTGTTTAATTTTTCTAAACAAGTTTTCTATTTTATTTGAAGTAACATACATTATCGACAAATTGTTAGGCAGTTTATTTATTTTAAATTGGGTAAATTATTTATTTTAAAACCTGCATAATTATTTTACAAAAACCAGTTAAAAATATATATTCAACTATTAGAGTGTTGGTCGTTGAACTGTTTAATAATTTATTAATTTATTGTGTAAGTAACATATATGTGAGTTATCGAAACGATTAAATTCACAAGGAATACATTTTCAGTAAGTTAATCATAAGTAAATCGCTCTTTGAAAAATAAAAAGTAAGCAGCATTGATGCAAAATAAAAGGAGGTCACATGATAAATCAGTATTTTCCATACTTTATTCTAAAATATGTTCGGTGGTGCAATTGGGGTGACCACATAAATTGCATAAGGGTTGGAGGGGCTCAATCATGCTAAGGAGTTGGGCATACACCTCCCCAAGTAAAACGACTTCGAAGAGGGTTAAAAATACGTGCAAACTCTAAAGAAAAAAAGGGTGGGTTTATTAATGGGAAAACACGATAAGTTATTTTAAGTAAGAAAAATACGTTTGTTTAAAATATATAAAGTACGAGTATAATATACAACACTTAGTAATTTGTTTAGCCAAATACTGTTTATTCCACTTTATATAACGGTTTGACTAAACAAATTACAATATATTTTAACCTTTAGTGTTATTCCAATCCCTTAACTGTAAATGATATAATACTATTATTGTATACAGACAACCTAGTGGTATAATTTCTATGTGGCAATTTCTTCCAGTCAATGTCGAAATGTGTTAGTAAAAATCAGACTGGAACCGTATCTTAATGACAACTTGAATCGAACCTGCAACCCCTGAGCTGGAAGACAAACATCTTATGAATTAGGCTACGGAGGTCGTCATGTGTTGATTTATATCTAATTAAGACAGTTTAAGATTTAGTTTGAATTTGTATTTTATAAGTTTTGATTTCATTTTATCATTTTTAAAATTTAATTAAATGTGTCAAAAATATGTCAACTTTACTTTTCTTAACTTTTTTCACATGATATAAATGTGAAAAGGTGAGATTCTTTATCATCACTACCTCAAAGCTGAAGACTATAAGAAGCTGTATCTTTCACAATTTTTCTTTTTCACTTTCAATGTGTTTTACTATACACCAGAACACGTATTGACCTAATTAGGAATCGATGTTCTGGGCAGATTATACATATCATAGAGCTGTAATTTTTATTGCGTAAGAAGTTATTATTTTATAAATCATAGTTTTTTCACAATAAAATAATTATCGTAACTGATTTTTATTTTTTCTAAGCTTGTTTTCATATGATAAATAAATTATTCGATATTTTTCTCACGTAGTTTGTGAGGTATTTTCTGTTTTTTATGCACTTACAATTACTATGGCTTAAATCAAAATTAATTGGCAAAATAAAGCCAAACATTAATATTCTCAAATATAACATTTTATTATAAATCTGATCAACTTGAGGAAACAAGCTCTATACCAAATTGTCGAAGAAAAAAATTAAGTAATTGGGATTTTCAATTATAAGCATATTTGTATGCCATTTTGGATTAACGAGACGAGACTATATGTAACCCAACAAATTGAAAAAAATATGCCGTTTTGAATTAACATAGATACTGAGGTACTTCAAGCTGTTTTACGTATTTTTTTAAGTAAGTAACATACATGTAATATTGTGTAAACATTAATTAACTTATCACGTCAAAATGTTCTTTTCAACATATTACTTTCAACTCCAAATGTGAAACTTTTTAAAGGATTTAAGAGATGTTAATTAAGAAAATATCGTTCACACATGTTTTCGTAAGTAATTTAATTTGATGAAAGTGGAATATTAAACAACAATTTAGAATTTTAAGTATATATCTAAAAGTGCGGTTAACATGTTATTACAAAGTTTGTTATTATTTTCCAACGAACTTTGTGTTAAAGATGGTAATTAATTTAACCTCTGAATGTTCAACATGATCCTTTGATATCCTAATCATTGAAGTACTTCTGGTAGAAATATGAACAGAAATATCATGAACTTCCGTATCAACATTTTATTTTCGCTTTTAATATATAAGTATGCACTAAAAAATGGTGTGTTTTGCCAATTTTGGTATCCTTTCTCATTCTTTAGTTTGCATTTGATTTGGTGTAGTCGTAGATGAAGAACTAGTCAGTATACGTGAGATAACTATTTCCACGGACACCAGACGTTTTCTTCGACAAATTGTTTTTTCCTTTCGTTCTCGATCAAATACAATATTATATTAATTTTAGAATACCTTACTTGGAGGCTCCTTCAGTATCTCTTGCAAAAGGTTTTTGAGTGTTCCAAAAGTATCATATTTTTGAGCTGCTAAAATATAGATGTGTTGTCTAAACGATTGATATGTAAAGAAAAAAACCATGTCTATAAAAGTTAACAGAAAAATCCGTTAAAAGTGGGTCGTGACCCCTAAGGGTGATAAGGTTAATATAAGAAGTGTCCCGAAAATAAAAATAGCTCTGCCTGTAAAAATTAATATAATATATTTTCTAAGATTTGTCGCTTGCATACATACGCTCGGCAAGTTCAAAATGTTTAACTGCCTTGTCAGTGATGAAAAACAATAGATATTCTTAACTGATAAGAATATCTACTGTTTACTTTATCGTCATTTGTTTATCGTCTTTGTGGTAGTATAACATTGGCTCAGGCACGTGCACATACATCAATAAGATATTAAGTTTTTGTAGGAGGGCTGCAAAGTTTTTATTTTGTTTGGGGGTCTTAAGGCTTAAAAGGTAAAGAATCGATGGTCTAATGTAATATGTGATTATTTTAAATTGATAAATGCTTTAAACGATGTTCAACCTGTTTCAATCTTTGGGTGGTTATGCTGCAAAAATAATTTCTAGGAGGTAAATCATCTGCTGTCTCTCCACAGTTTTGACACTGATCTTGTGTTCCACGGTGCAAGATATTCTATCTTTGCTCATCCCATTCACATAATTCACAGTAAAGCCTTTTCTTTCCGCTCTATCTGACTATATCCTCTGTGTGGCAGCATAAGCGATTATTTTAATATATTTTTAAAGAAATATAACTCATTTCCCCCCGAGAAAATATTAAAAAAAAAATTTATGCAGTATACATGTTTCCATATACACTTATAGATGTTAATTGTACTATATCAACATCCGTTGAATACAGTACAATACAATACCTGACGGGTTTATTGACAGATTGTTATCTTTTCTAACCAACAAGTGAGATGTCAAAGAGGCTTTCAGTGGAAATCAATTTGGAGCGCTTTTTAAAAAAAAATGTGTCCCATTGGAAATCGAGCTCGTATTTCCCAGGCTGGAAGATAGACGTGTTACTAATTAGACCACAGAGATTATCATGTATTAAAAATTTTAACTAGTTTTCAATCAGGAATAAATTATAATGTGTAAAATTATAAAGTCCCTTATATTTCCAGAAAGGCGTTTAAAGTATTTTCGATATAACATATAACGATTGTCATTTGCTTTTTTTTTTACATAAAACTTATCACATTGTTTTTTTAAGTACACTTCTGTAGTATGGTACAATTATTAAAAGCATAACTTGAAGTTTTTTTTAAATAAGTGAGACCCATGTCTATAGATTTAGGAACTCTTCCCAACACTTTCATTGTCTTATCTTGTATGTGGTATCCCGGTTAACCGCTATCGAATCCAGAGGTGTCAAATCTCCCAATATTTATTATTGAAGGCTGAGTATAAATGTGTTTCCTTTCGGTGTTCTTCCTCTCTTTTGTCTATAATGTCTTACCTTTTTCCCCCACCCCTCTTTCCCATTTTCTCCCGTTGCAGAGCCGATAGGGCGGAAAAGAGGAAAACGTTTTTGCCCTCTTGATTCTTGAGGAAGAAAAAAGTAACGGTCGTAAATACTATCCGAGTTCCAAAAAAATAATTTAGTACCCTGCGAGTCCATTTTTATCCAGTAAACGTAGGTTGCTAGCGTAGTGCGTATCCTGGAGTTTTCTCTGAGTCTTTTTTCATTTTGAAATATCTTTTTTCTTTAAATTCATCATGCATCTCAAATCCACTGATTGAACTTTTATGTAATTCAAGATTTGTAATACTCCTTTATGTAAGATTTTTTTTAAAATTTAGATTCAAGATTCATGTTGTTTCAAACTCAACATAATTGAGTCACTTTCTAAGGTTGTTCAAATAAACTTGAATTTTAACACGTTTTTAAAAGATAATTAATGCCTAACATTTTTAGAATACTTCAAATAAATATACAACTATATTCAAACCTAATTCACATTATTTTAAAAACCTTTTTAAATTGAAAGTAAATATAAATACTTACCATCACGTCATTTCATTGTTGAGGTAGACAGAAAAGGTAAAGCTCCATAATCTAGTCTTACGGTTTTTTCAATTAAAATTTATTTCGATTCTTCCAACGATACCTTTACGTGTTTCATTGCCCATTCATTCAAAATGTATAAAACCACCTCAACGTGCTCTTGTTCACTTTAGTTGATCCATCAATTTACATTTATGCAATAAATATTCATTCGGTCACTTAAATTAGTTCATGAGCATCAGACAGAGAACATGTCTGAAGAAAGCGGTTAATTGTGTTAAAAAAATAAAAATCCACATGAAAGTTTGTTTTTAACTCACATTTTAATCTAATAATTTATTTTTGTATCCTGTCATACATAGAAATAACACTTTTTTTTAAGTGCATGCATTTTCATTATATCTACTCTGATTCGTTGGTTTTCAATATTCATATTTCATACCCAAATACTAATGTTGACACTAACAAGCTGTACTTAAAGAAAATACAAAAAAAATTAAAAGTGAAAAACATCTACATTTAATAAAATCACATCTTGTTATAAAACTTCAAAAATGTATACGCCAAAGAACCGAGAAAACCGGTCCACGTCACATAAATTTTTAATAAACGGTTTTTTATGCATTTTATCATCGAAGTTGATAAGATTTTTGATTAAATGAACAAACTTGATGAAAAAGTTCATTTGGCTATGTAAATTGAAATTTTCAAGGAGCCCGTATTATATTCCGCGTTAACTGTATACTAAAACGACGAAGCGAGAGTTTTATAAAGTATTTAAATTTTAGAAGGTATTTTTACGTTAAGTTCTTTAACACAGAATGACGAATCTGTATGTTAATTTTAAAATATATTCTCACCTAATATTTTTTCTACCTGTTTAATGATAACAATATGAGTATTAATATATATTTTATTGAAAATAAATTGAACACGTCTTAATTAATTTTTTATTTATAATCTTTGGAAAAGAAACACATCACTTAATCAAAAAAAAATCATGTAAAAACTCAAATTTGTGCCTAACAGATAAGAAATCATAAAAATAGTATGAATTTACTCTTCTAGCGCAGTTTACAAACGGAAGTCAATGTGTGGCCGCTTCCGTTATTATATAACGTTTCCTAAAAAAGTGTCTCATTATGAAAGTACCTTTAAGGCTTTTACTTCATCAGTCCTCTTTCTTCTAGAGGGAATCTATCCCATGTAATGCTTAATTAACGTTGAAGATAACAAGGACTGTTTGTTTCATCAACCTCAACAATGCAGTTGAACATCTGAAGCAAAACTTGGTGTTGCACGTTTGCCAAGAGTACAACATTAACATTTGATGTGTGGGCTCAAAAAATGTATGTATTACCTCCGGTCGAATTTCTTATCTCAACACTAGGGTGAGTCAACATTTTATAATAACATACACTTTGCACGTTTGGGATAAAGTTAACAACGACTATTTTGTCCAAATGATATCTATATGTCCCAATGATATATTTTGTACCAATGATATATTTTATCCCAATGATATATTTTATCCCAATGATATATTTTGTCCCAATGATATATTTTGTCCTAATGATATCTATCTAGTATTATACATTGTTATATCCTGTTTAAACAGCGACTAATCGTTAATAAGTTCAATTGGGAAAAAATGTAAATAAAACCAATCCGACAATACATTTACCGAAAACTTATCGCCTTGGAGTTTAGGCAATTATCCTAACCATTAAACCACGGCGCCGACGATTCCCGCTGTAAGGGAACTTTTCTTATTACAACTTATATTTGATTCATAAAATGTGCCTTTACCCAAATGAGTAATGTTTAAATTTGGATTCAAAACAAACTTTTATCCCTTTTAGTGGCAAACATAAACCCGTGGTGTGCCCGGGGAAAATATTCTTTATTTGTGATTTTTGGTTCTCGCAAATATTCTTGACATTTTAATCCTAGAAAACGCTTCCGCCCCTAAATAATATATGTTTTAAGGGTGTTTATTTATTCATTGAAGATTAAAGCGTTGTGAAGCGAGATAAATTGTCAAGCTTTGTAGTGTCGTTAGGAAATAAACTTTAGTATTTTGTGCTCACTAAGCATTTTGTTTATACTTTCTGAGTAATCTTTCCTAAACTACCGGGAGAATGTATTAAGTTTTCCTCCTTCATCTAAAGAAAATGTCTGTCATTCCGCTGAAACTTATAATAAGTTTCATTACAAACAAGTGTCTATTTCGTTATTTTACTGGAAACATTTTGAGTCTTTACTTCATTAATTTAATTTAAATTTACCAGTGTTTGGTTTATTATTTCTATCCTTTTAAGAAATAATTACGAAAATCAAACAAAAAAATACACAAAACTAATATAGATTTAAAAAATGAATGTAGAATTTGAATGAAGAAGGTTAAGCAATGGAAAGAAAAAAATATGTTTTTTTAGCTGAGAGAATTGTACGAAGTATGAGAAATAGATGAGTATCCATGGAGTGACAAAATCAGTGTGCATTGACAGAATGGTGTGAAAATATGTTCACTCTGCGTATTTCTAAATGGTTATAATACGATGTAATGCATTAATTCATGTATGAAAAAAATAATTTTGTCAGTAATTTTTAAAAATATATTTTTTGACACATAGCACAATTAATTTTTTTTTTTACAGTGGAATTTTATCACAAAAGCTCACAAAGGCGCGTGTGTAGGTGTGCTCTATAATTACTCGATATTTATTTTATAGATACATACATATCATCCCGTCATTACCCTGTCGAGGTAAGCAGAATGGACAAAACGCCAGATTATCTTTTTTTGACATGCATTCTCCTCCTCTTCTATATTCATAAACTTTTCAAATGACGATACAATTAATTTAAAATAATTGATAATATGATGGAAACGACTTTCTACGCGTAAAAAGAAAAATTTAAAGGAAAAATCAATGGTCCAAAATAAAATAAATGTTTAACAATATTTCTTTACAAAACTCTATTCATTGATATTTTCAATAAAAAAATCAACTTGAAATTCTAAACCAATGTTTTTTTTTTAATTTACGCAAATACACAAGTACTTTTTTAATTTACGCAAATAAACAAGTACTTTTTTTCATATAATATATTTCATTTGAATGTTTTACTTATTTTAAAACTTAAATTTAATGTTAATTTATATATGACTTTAATGCTGGCTTGATACATAATGCGCAAATTTTCTTTTCCATCCGACATAACCTAAAATCGCAACAATGCCTTAACATAGTTGATCAAAATGACTTTTCTGCACATAATTCTCCTTGTTCGACAGTTTCGAGGGGAGCGTATGCTAATTTCCATTAAATAAAATCGTACAAGCAGTCGTCGTTCACTACTTTAGCTTCCGAGAACCGAGCTCTCAAACCAATAGAAATACATTTAAAAAAAATGTTTCTAGCGTATCATCTATTTGAAAAAAGTTTTAATCTACACACAAACGTACAATTTCCCTATTTTCTTGTTGTGGTATGTAGTGAGGACTGAGCACTTCACTTCCTTATCACGGCATACTTCCTTCGTCTCCTTCACATCCATACATTTTTCCATGCATTCTGTTTTTCTTGCTCTTTACATTTTCTTCATTTACAATTTCATTCCCTTGATCCAACCATACTTTTCTCCGATAATCTCTACCATAGCTTCCGATTAAACTTGTATTTAAACAAAATTAAGTCAGTCTTTAATCACCAATTAATTTAACTTATCCAAACTACCTTAATATAACTTTTTTCACCATACTAAACACAAAACATTTTTGCTCAAATTCAGTTTTGATAATTACATTTCTTATTCTGTCGTATATCGACATTATAACGACACTAGCATGCTGTTATGAAGCATCATTTTACTAGGTCTTGATATTGCTTTGGGCTTTTAGTGCTTTGTTGATTTCCTATGACAACGGAGATGTATATCGATATATTTAATGACAAGTTGATGTAGGAAACTAATACAATGGGGTAGAGAAGGATATAAATTTCAAGTATATATACTTTTTGTAACAAAATATTTTGTACACAGGAAATAAATTGATTCTTAAAATAATATTTCTTGAAAAATATTTATTCCAAAAGGAATACACCAGATACGAGTAATGTTCAATAGGGATGCGTTCCAATGGTGGTGCGAGTTTCAAAGCTAGGATTAACCTGATTACGTTACAGAAATTTTTTTATATTATAAAAACAACTGTGGTTAAAGAAATTTTTTTATCATTCTTGAAAATATATTAAATCTGATACGCCATTGATGATAATCTGTAATAAATCTTTGTATTTATTTTCTGGCATGAAAGAAACGAGCTTATATACTGAGGATATTTGAACTGTGTAAAAGATCCACCTGCACAAGTTGGATGAAATAAATTCCGCCAAGAAAGGCTAAGAACAATTTGAACCGATTTAGATGCGGTCGGTCATGAGCCCCGACCTGGTGCAACCTGCTTTCACTCCAGCATATTTTACGGTGAAGTACAAATAACTATTTACTAATTGTCACTTCTTATATTATGGAATTCTCTCGAGTTGAATTTTCTGAATTAATCGCGTTTACTTAATTTGAATGTATCGAATTAATATGATCCACTTACTTATGATACTTGGAATAAACTAAGCGAAATAAATAATTATTCAATGACCGCGTATCGAAGTAAGAAATTGATTTCTTTAACATTTGCTACAGATTTAATTCAATTACGTTAAATAATAATAAAAATAAATAAAATTATTAAAAGTCTAAACATAACATGTTACTCTGTTTCCCTGTAAAATGGCTGTTATACCTTCAATGTTTAGTATGGAGCTTTCTCCTCAATTTATCCACGAAATATGGAAGATATCAATATTGGAACATTCATTCAACAGAATCATTCAGTGTGCGAGTGGAGTTGCTCCTAACATTTCGGTTCGTGAATACGTTGCCGAAAACAATCTTAATTCGCGATAACTCAAATAATTGTCCGGTGCATTAAACAAAAGATTGTTAATCACTACAGGGTTTGCATTTTTTTCCAATTTGCAATTTGTATATGTATAAACAAGTGCGTCGATTTTTTCGAACGCTAAGGTAGTAATATCCTAGCATACAAATCAAAAACATGTGGGATATATCCAAAGGTAATATACGAGTATATTCTCTTTGCAATGAAGGTGTCGCCAAAATCTCTTTTGTATTCGCTCAACTATTAGGGAATTCAGGATGCCTCTCGGGTTCCCTATGATTGAGCCGCACTCTTAATCTACTGTGAAACCATGAATATTAGATCTTACAATAGGTCCACTATCAAATGCTCTAGTGACTTTTATAACAAATCCATTGAATAATGATGACGGTAGGAATGTTTAAAAGTGTTTTACTGCCGATATACTCGTATATTTGTAAAGCAAATAAAATTGCCTCTACTAGGATTTGAGTGTTTTTTTATTTTAGTGTGGGTCCATGTTTTTTCATATGCTACTAAATAATATATGTTTTGTGTGTTAATGTTCCTGAATACGTGTGTTCATAAATATATTCTAACATTTAATCGGTAGATATTCTGGAAAGATTATTTTTAAGAAGTATTTTAATGGGCCTTGGATATTATTTGTATCTCTTTAGTTTTTGTCTAATGTTAAGGTGAGACTAAAATGTCAGGGATGATACCAGTCGGGTTTCTTCTTCATCACCTGGGATGATACCAGATTGGGAGAGATGGAAGATTATGAGTCGAGATCTTTTGATAACGTCTAATTTCAATTGTTTGTTTTGAATCTTGTGAAACCTATATTAATGTTTATTGTTTATCTTGTATTGTTTTGTTTTGCTATCAATAAACAAAATTATTTATTCGATGCCTCGAATAACATTCAAATACAAAACAAATTTTTTTTTCTAACTTTTATATAATTTGATCTATTTTTATTTATTTCAAAAGTTTTAAGTTTCCAAGTATTGCATCATATGGTCAAACTATGAGTAAAATACTAGTTTTTGGGAGTGCGGTAAATTTAGGTCAGTTTGACTTTAAGGCTAAATATAAAAAAGGGAAATTCTTATGCGAACGATGAACAATTCTCCGTTTTGTATCATGATATTTGTAGTAGAACGCATTTCCAACAACACATAGAAAAAATCTTTTGAACACTTCCATCCAGAGTTTTCGGGCTGGCTTTCCAATGGTATCCGAAAAAAAATAATCACAATCTCGTAACAATATTCGCGTGCACTTGACGTATGTGTTGTTGCATTTTCGCGTGTGGTAGCATTTTGACACAGTAAGTTCTGTTCCTTCTCCAGTAGCTCTTAATTAAAAACGGGGATAAAATAATATTTCTTCCCTCCATTCACTTCAATACTTTCAAATTTTGATATTTTAGGGGCACCATACTATGAATAATGAACAATAAAATATGGTTAAAAAGGATAAATATCAAATTTCTAACAAAAAAGAAAACGAAACTACATTAAACTTTAATTGAAAGTTTTTTTTTAAATAATATAAAGTTTTATTTTTCAAACATGAACAGTTGCGCCAGTTTTAGTCGGTTTTTCTCTTGATAAAGTATTTTGTTGCGCTAGCGTAGCGCTTGGCACAAGTACAGATATATTTCCGGTGCTAAACTCCGATACCCCGGGGGATGATAAAAATATTAATGCAGTCACCTTTGCCTCCTTTATGACGGTATCTTTTTAAAATGAATGAATTTCAACCAGCCTCCTGGGCACGTCGCCAATATTTCCAAATTATTTTTGAACCCAATATTTTATTATAAGGCATTGAAAAGTAAATCAAACTTTTATCTGACTAAAGTGTTGTACGTATACCTATATCTTATACTGAATGCAACGAGAAAAATTATATGTTCTAAAATTAATTTCTCTATTTATTAATAATTTACGTTAGTCCAGTTCTCGGTGTACTATTTGAAATTTTTACTTACTTTCTTAGCAAAATACGAGTATATATGAAATATATAAAATTTTACTTACTTTTACAAACATGATATTGACGTGTAAAAAATATATATTTCATGTCTATAATTGTATAATTTAAATTTTATAAATTGTTTTTCTAGGACTGTTTGTGTTGTTTTTATATACATTTTTGAATAACGTAACATGTTTTTACTTCAATTACATTTTTTAGATGTTCTTCAAATATTATGATTCAAATTCGAAAATAAAAATAAGCATTT
>OX463842.1:17487977-17614671 GCA_949825065.1 Odontocerum albicorne | reverse complement strand
TGGAAAGATGACAATAGGAGACCAATTGCCTTGGCACTTGGAGAGCCCTGTATAGACTTTTGTTAGATGTAACTAGATACAAAATAAATGTTGTTTTCGAAAGTTTCAAAAAAACAGGAAAATATATTTTAGGAAAAATAATTTAGGAAAAAAACTATTTATTTTTTAACGAAGTTTCTTTCAAGAATTGTACCTACACTTGATGTAGCGATTCTTAATTTTACTTATCCTGTCTGAAAAATAGGTTTTGTCAAACTTTGTAAAATAGTCATTTACTGCGGCGATGATATCCTAATTTGACGAAAATCCTGAACAAGTTAAATTTTAGTGGGATGGGGTTTTAAGTTAAGCGATAAAATTCGCTGGAAGGTCATTCACAACATCGCTAATGCTGATAGAGCAAGTCAATTAATCTACGCGCGCCGATCCAAAAGGTTGATAACGTTGTATCGGTGCGCACAGACTTATTGACTTGCTCTGTTTGAAAAGTCCGCGGGCAGCCTCTTGATTTTAGCGTGGAACAGTCTCTTGAAATTGTGTAACTCACTGTTTAATTAAGTTAATGCTGGGACATTGTATAACATCCTATAACAATCTAACCGCCACCCCCTCTTATCTCGCCGAAATTTTTCAGCGTCTTTCCAATCATGGATTAGCGCTACGCTCAAACAGAGATTGTTTATTGGCCTTTCCAGTTTACCGCTCCTCTTTCTTTACGTCGTCCTTTATTGTCCATGCAGTGAGACTCTGGAATCAGTTACACACCAATATAAAACTCGCTTCGTCCTTGGCATGCTTTAAGAAGTGACCGAAAAAACTCTTAATTTCTAGTCAATAAAATAACGTGTTTCATTCCTGATTTTTCTTTTCCTTTCCTCTCCACCATCCCTTCATTTCCTTTTGATTGATGATATCTCATTTTACATGAAAAATAATGTTCGGGTGATTGCCCGTCTTTGTGGGGTTCGTGGGAATGTGCTCACGTATATATTTATGAATTTCGTGGGGATGGATAGTCATTTGAATGATTTATGCGACCACGTAACTTGCTTCATTTACTTTTGTCTGGTTGTTTGGAAGAGATTGTCGCCTGGCAATAAACCCACCAGATTGTATTTGCAATAAAAGCGTTAAATAAATAAATGAATAACATCGTGCAATTGTCATTAAACTCAAAATAATCGTTTACAGTTATGTATAAGCCATTGTTACGATTTACGTATAAACCAAAACGCGTGCTTATTTCCGGTTAAATAACACATAGTGACTAAAACTACCAGAATATGTCAAGCGTAAGACGCCTTTCGCATCCTTTACCTTCAATGAAATTTCGGGTAATAAAGGAAAAAATAGTGCACTTTATTCTGGACTATCCTGTATAATGAAATACATTTTCTGACAGTTGAAATTTTGACTTTTAACCACTTAACAGTCGGATATTTAAACACGTGACGTAACACAATGATGAACTGTGAACGAATAAATTCTATACGAAAATATATTCCGTTCGGAGAAAACAAATTGAAACAATATTTGCCCGAACGAGGCTCGAGCTTGCCAGTATAAAAAGAAACTTTGTGCCCGAGTCTAGCTCAGGCAAAATTTTCAAGTGGTTAACTAGGCATACTTTTTTTTAGAATAACTTTTTGATAACGTACTATATTAAATAGTTGTCATTTCAACAATACAAAAAGAGAAATGAACAGGTCCTCTGATTTCTTTTGCCACCATTTAACCACTTATATGATATATCCAATGCTTTCTTAAGTGCATGGAAAGCCATAGCCTTCCGCGTGTCAGGTAGCTTGTTGTTATTTTCAGACCAAGGATTTTACATTTTCTTTCAGCAAGTTTAGTTGGAATTGATGCCAGAAACAACAAATATGTTTCATAATATTGGGAGCCCGAGCTTTAATTTATACAAAAATATTTTTATATTGTCGAGTAAAATAAACAGAAACATTTTTTGACATGGAGTTAAATCTTTGCAAATATGGATTCTAAAGCTAAAGGTATTACATTTATTCTTATAAGGTAGAGGGAAACTGGTAGATGGAGCACAGAGCTGTTATTATCTCAGTGAATAGAAAGAAAAATCGAATAATGAGATCCACAAGAAGTAATTTGATTCAAATCTGTCTGCGTAAAGGCGCATTGTCTTTTCATACGAGAATATATAACTGAAGTCATTTCCTGTCGCCATTTTGGACCGCCTCGGGCGAACAATATGCTGGGTAAAACAGGGCTCTCTAAATGACAACATTAAAAGAGAAAATATTTCTAAAATATTTAAAAATGACATATTAACGTTTATAAAGTATATTCAAGTTTATAAAATTGTATCATAGATATATTCATTTTTTGACTTAATTTAAGCGGTATACTATTAAAAATAGATATCTATGAATGAAAAGTACAAATTTATCATCTTCAAAACAATTCATGGTAGATCACTTTTAAAGGTAGAACTTGTATTTTACTATTGTAGTTAATAATATTGTTTTAAAGGTAGAACTTGTATTTTACTATTGTTGTCAAGCTCGCAATTCTAAAACGCAACGCACTATTCATCAATTTAATCGATGCCATGTTCGTGTAATTATTCTCCAAAATTAGCAGTAAAAGCCGTTTACTAAAATCTATATGAATTTCTCCAACAACCCTTCACTTCTCGATCTTCCTTCATAGCACCAAATGAGCCCAAAAGCAAGTGTTTTACCCCTGAGTCAAAAAGTTAAGCTAATTTAAATTTTAAATTTTACATAAAAATATGAAAGGAACCAAATAACATTTACTCCATGAACAAAATAAAAATGCATTTTCACATATCAATGCATTCATTCATCTTATGAAGTAATACCGAGGAAAACGTGGCTGGACCAGATTTTTAAATAAAACAAAGTGAGAAGTATAAATAGTGAAATATTGTGTGGGTTGTGGGTTGGAAAACACACGTCTTAATAATTAGGCTACGAAAATCTTAAACATGTGTAGGTTAAAAAATAATTATAATAACGTTAAGCTATAAAAACTATGAAAGTATTATATTTTTCCACAGCACAGAAAATGATATTAAAGTCGCAAAGGATACTTCAACTACAAAAACCTATGTCAACTACTAAATAACTATTAAAAATAAATATAATGTGAGTAGTGATTTAAAATTTATAAAATGTTAAACAATCATCCAAAGAGAAACGGACTTGGTATTGTAAAAAAATTGTAAGATTAAAAGTTAAATATAATTTTTTTAACGATAATTTTCAATCTTAAACGACGTTTTAGTGCTCTCTTTGAGATTCCTATTTAAACCTAGGGTGAACAACACTGAATTTTTTCAAAATTTAGTTTTTTATACATAAAAATCATAATTTTAATGTCTTCAACTGTCCACGATACTTAAGCGTCTACGCTACACTCACTTAACATAACATAGCTCTGATTATCTTTTTTTGGAACCGGCGCTGCGTTAATCGACATGATTCTCTGTTTCAGGAGAATTTTTAATTAACATTCTTCGAGTTTTTCCGAGTAAAATTCTTCAAAGTCACTGATTTGTCCAGAGTTCTCCGCAACTTTTTACTTACCTTTTCAATACTAATTTTGGTGTGCACCTAGAAAATTTTAAATGAAACTCAAAGATTTGAACGTGTATTTGACTCTACCCACATAATTTGTCTATCTGAATAAATTATTCTACATTAGACGCATACCCAAAGTTATTTAACATGAAACAATTTTAGTAATTCTTAATACTTCTGGCCCTATCGTTACTTAAAAATAGTTTTTTTTTCTCAATAATATTGTAGAAAACTAAATGAGAGATGCGATGAAAAAGATTTGAGAATAAATTTTACGAAATCAAAAGCCATGGTGATAAAAAGGTGTGAAAGGAAAAATAAATGGGATACATGTGAGCTAATGGAAATATAAGAACACGTTTAGGAATTCTGGTACTAAGGTGGTATTTTTTCAGATGATGAATGCATTACGAGAGATGTGCAGTGATAGAAAACAAAGTCAATGGGGCATTTAAACGTATATATAGTCGATCCGGGCAATATTAAAATATGCTTAGATGATAGGCAATAACAGTATTCTAGTACCCATTTTGATGTATAGAAGTGAAACCTGGACGTGGAAAAATACTGATAGGAACCGAATAAATGTCGTACAAATGCGTGGCTTGTGAAAAATACATGACCTTATCACATATGATAGATTTAGGAATGAAGTGATTAGAGATGAATGTAAACTTAAGGCTGATGTATTAAGTAAGATAAAGAGGAACATTCTGAGAAGGTTTGAGTACGTAGAACGAATGAATAAAGAACGAGTAACATTATATTCAAGATGTTAAGTTTATTTTGAATAATAATCTCCTGAAAGATTTGAGCAAAAGTTTTGTAAAAATTTAAAAACAAAAGGCTTATCGTTCAAACAAAAAAGTATGTGGCAAAAATACTAAACACAATAGATGTATCAGTGTTAACAAATAAATACATTTTCTTTCAAATATTTACAAAATTTCCTATATAATTTTAAATAAAATTTCTGAACACTTTGATTAAAATAGTTGAAACTCGTCGATAATTTCAAAGTGCTTTTGTTCACAATAGTTCTGGCATCACTTTGAATTTCGAGATATAAAAACTGTTGAATGTTTATCCTCAAACATCAGAAAAATATAACAGTAAACAGGTTTAGTTCTTGTCATCGATCACCCTGACAGGGTGGATTCGTCGCTTGGCTGCCTCCCAGAGGCCTGTCCATCACCTTTCTCGAGGGATCTACCATCCGCTTGAAGTAGTCTATCACCTTGGCCACTTTCCAATGTGTCATATTGCGAAGAGCTTTGAAATTGAAAACAGGACTTAACGCATCAAGTTGTGGCTCAGAAATAGCGTATTGATATTCCTGCCCTAAGATTTCAAATTGAAGAAGGATCTGCTTTACGAATAAATAAGTAAACGTATAACTAACTGGTTAAGCAAAATATTGAATGTCAAGGTTTTGAGTAAATAAAATATAAGAATCAAGATAATATATAACCATAACGAAAGATGAGATACTTGAGGAGAATTTAACTGAGGGTAACGAAGTATGATAAACAGAAGAGCACGTATGGCGAGATATATGAATAATAACAATGTGAAAGCTGCGTCCTAGAACATAAATACGTTGAGATATGTCCTCTACCAAAAGCGACATAGTGCGATGGTACGTATGTTGTATTAAAACGAGAACTTTTAATATAATTTTATTTCAAAATGACTTATTTAATTAAGGAAACTTCTATTTTAATTTTCTTAAATTTACTTTTTTTTTTTTTTTTGAAAATGATATTTGAAAAGACTTAGTTCTTTGCAAGGTTTTTTAAACATGTAGATATTTGAATAAAAGTAAACAAAAATAATTCAGCTGGTGGCAATTTCATATACATACTCTTACATATGTTGTGATTTCTATTCATATTTATTTCTGTTCTCGATTAAGGGATGAATTAACAAAACATCTAAATCATTTAACAACATTCAGTTTGCTGTGTGAGCATTAAGATTATTCATTGTTCCTTCATGTTAACAAACAAGGGCCTGAGGTTTACACAGTCGATTAGCGTTCTAAATCATTAAGGATGTACACGGTGTGTCAGGGTCAAAGGGCCAGCACTAGGCGAAGTGCCGCCTCATGTGTCACTTCTTCCGTGTTATTTATTCATCGTGTTGTGATTTATTGTATCAGATTTTAAGGTGAAATAATTGTCAATTAGTAATTGCTTTAAACTAACAAAAAATATGTAATAATCAGATAAAACCCCTTTATTTAATTACAATTTAATATATATTGTTATTGCATGGAGTAGAATCATGAACCTTCAAAATTGGTAGTATAAACCGACTGGAAGCATTCGAAATGTGGATGTACCGGAGAATGCTACGGATACCCTGGACGGATATGGTCAGCAACATAAGGGTTCTTCAAAGAGCCAAAGTTGATAGAGTTGCTGACTAATATTAAAATCCGAAAGGTGTCCTATTTGGGTCATGTACTTAGAGGAGCAAAGTACAAACTACTGCACCTGACCATCCAAAGCGAAATAGAGGGACGAAGAGGTGTTGACAGGAGGCAAATCTCCTGGCTCCGCGATATATGTGATTGGACTGGTATGAGGAGCGTTGAGGATCTTTTTCGGGCTGCCGGGGACAAAGATATCTACTCTCAAGTAATATTCAACGTTGGGGGGGCCTGACATGAAACTGGGAAGAAGAAGATAATATTAGGTCCTTACATATGAAATTGGCGTTTTGCCGTACTGGCAACTTTGATCTCAAATATCTTCTCTTTGGTTAGGAATTCCAAATTAAAATTTATACAGCTATTTACTCAAGTATTTGTGTTTCGAAAATTATAATTCATTTGTTTTTTCCTCAATTGTTTTTTTTCTTTGCGTCACTCAGTTTACAAAATGGAAAACTTGAAATATCGCGTTATTTACGAGTACGAGTTCCACCGTGGCACCAGTGCTGCAGAAACGGCTCGAAGGATTAATGATGTGTATGGCGACGGTGCCGCAAAAGAAAACACAGTGCGTTTTTGGTTCCAACGTTTTCGTTCTGGAAATTTCGACCTGCAGAATAAGCCCCGTGGACAGTCGGAGACCAAAGTTGATAATGAAGAATTGAAGGCTATTGTGGAAGCGGATCCATCGCAAACCACGTCCGAGTTAGCTGCAGGCTGCGGTGTTAGTGATAAAACTGTTTTAATCCACTTGAAGCAAATTGGGAAGGTGAAAAAGCTTGAAAGGTGGGTACCTCACGAATTGAGTGAAGCAAATCAACAAACGCGCGTTGACTGCTGCGTTGCATTACTCAACCGGCACAATAATGAAGGGATTTTGAATCGAATCATTACCTGTGATGAAAAGTGGATCCTGTATGATAATCGGAAGCGCTCATCGCAATGGCTGAACCCTGCCGAACCAGCCAAACCATGCCCCAAGCGAAAATTGACTCCAAAAAAGTTACTTGTGAGCGTTTGGTAGACTAGTGCTGGTGTCGTTCACTACAGCTTTCTTAAATCTGGCCAGACGATTACGGCAGATGTCTATTATCAGCAACTGCAAACCATGATGGAAAAGCTAGCTGCTAAACAACCGAGGCTGGTTAATCGCTCTAGGCCACTGCTGCTTCATGATAACGCTAGACCACACACTGCACAACAGACGGCTACCAAATTAGAAGAGCTTCAATTGGAATGTCCAAGACATCCACCGTACTCTCCGGACCTTGCCCCAACAGATTACTATTTTTTTCGAAATTTGGGTAACTTCTTGCAAGGGAAAAAATTCAACTCCGATGGGGCAGTCCGAACCGACTTCAAAGATTTTATTGATTCCCGTCCGAATGGTTTTTTTAGTAAAGGGATCGATGAACTACCTATGAGATGGCAAAAGTGCATAGATAGCAATAGTACATACTTTGATTAAATAAATATATTATATTAAAAAAAAATCAACTTTATGTTCCTCCCAAACAAAACGCCAATTTCATATGTAAGGACCTAATATATAAGCAAAAACCATACCATAATTTTGTACACGAGGGATCCTTAAAATATACGGAAAGTTGTTTGTGACACGATGAAATAAAAAATAATTTCAATTCAAAATTTTGCTATGATTTGCAAACAAAATTTAACAATATTAATATTTTCCCCCTTTAAAAAGTATCCTAGTGTATATTTATAGCCACAAATAAATAAAGGTCTTAATGACAGGAATGTTTGTTGTTTTGTATTGTATTTTATGACACTTTTACTGAATACAGTACAAACTAGAGGCTTATTACAATACGATAAGCTAATATTTTCCAATTAACCTGAAAAATGTTAAATAATCCTAAAATACAATCCAGATATGATTTAAAAAAAAATTTCCAGCCGGAATCAAATTCGCAGCCTCAGGTTTGAAGCTAAGCGTGTTTCTATGCTACAGTGGTAGTCATAGTTCGAGAAGGGTGTTTTATTTACGAACTAATATTAATTACTATTATTGCTATAGGTTAATCATATAAAAAAATTGATTTCACCGCAGCAACTGTTTTTTTTAATAATTCTCTACAAGTGAAAGTATTTTTACACTTAAAATTGATTATTTTTGGTTATTCAATACATACCTGTACAATTCTTTTTTACTTTCAAAACAATAATAATTAAAATAACTTAAACAAATTAAAAATATCACAAAATATACTATTATAAAAGGGGCTCGTTACTTCTTGTTTTGTTTATATCTGCATATCGTAGTATACTCATTCAACCGAAGTATTAGATCATACTGAGTCCACTCTCTCCGGTCTTAAGACTTCACTGTGCGCTAAATTCTAACCATGTATACATCAACTTTATTTGTATATTTTACTCATTCAACGGAAGTACTCTATCATGTTGACTCCACTCTTTCCGGTCTAGACTTCATTGAGCGCTAAATTCAGATCGAGTGTACCTTAACTATATTTATATATTTTACTTATTCAACCGAAGTACTAGATCATGAAATAAAAATTAACATTGATTTGTAAGCAATGTTATACGGCAGAAAAAAAATAGTATCATACAAGACGAACAACATAAATGAGCAAATCATTTTACCAATGCATCCCGGCAAGAATAACTTTTTCACTTTACTCCAGTAAGCAGTCAAAATCACGCGAAAATCCATACAATATCCAATCTGTGCTGTCTTGTTATGCAAGAGTTGTACAAGTAATTAGTTACAATTACTTCACTATGGACTAAAACATTTTGCCGGGTGAGTCTAGGAACGTGTTACATAATAAGCTGGGTAAATTCTAAACTATTGACCTACGAGTTGCCAATCTTAAATAATGTATGAACATTTATCTTCTATTTGACAAGGTTGTAAGACTCATAACATTCAACAACAGACCATAGTCCGACTGAGTTATTGGGATCTCCAGTTTAAAGTTCATAAATTGTTAAAACTTCTGATGTATCCATTTAATGTAAACGTATTGCCTTGAAACGGAAAGAGCGGGTGCAGAAAATACGAACTTGAGTATTTTTTGTATATATAATTATTATTTTAACACTGATTTTTTCCGTCATGTTTGACCCTGAATTGTCCACTTGCGTGCATTGCGCATATTGCATATAAGGACAAGTCACCCCTGCATTGCCGTGTGAGACTGCAGATACTCTTAACTCCCTTTCAAAAAGACGAGGGAAAGATCGATGGAGATTTATCCTTAAATTAAGTCAGCTCACAATTTACATTTAGGAGAAACTAAATTGAATGAATAAATTTATGCGGATAAAAGTTTGCATTGTTCTTTTCCGTTCATCCCAATTGTCTAACGCTAAATTTGCAGTCAACAATGAAGTTAATAATAAAAATTGAATTTTTCAATACTTTTAATTTTGCAGTTTAGGGCTTTGATTTTACTCAATGTGTTTGGTCTAATTCAGTGACTGGAAAAAATATGTAAATTTGAATACCTCATTCAAAAGTTTCATTAAATTAAAAGTTTCAGAACATATTTTTAACGACGTTCAGAAATTTTCTCGGCTTTTACATATGAGTGTAATTTTTTTATTTCCTTTCATCAGAACGAAGGAAAAGTTTTCCAATTTTCAGTTTTCTTTTTCTCTCAAGATCTAAATTTATTTAAAAATAATTTTTGTACAAGATTTTGAAAATCACAACCGGTTAAATAAAAACTTGGTGACGTAAAGAAATGGACAATTAAGTATGATTAAACTTCTTCTCCAGTTACACGTTTTAGTATAGTAGTAACTGTTGAATTATTTCGAAAAACATTTTCTTTAATTTTATCAACGTTATTTTCACTTTCCAGCTGCTCTATTTTTTTCTATTTATTGTTTATATTTTTTACTTTTTAAAATTCATTAGATCCTTCATATATTTGTAAAAACTTTATTCGTATCATTAATATGCTTATTTTTATGTCTTATGAATATTTGTATATTTTTACCCTTCAGCACTGTTACTGCTTTAAAAACTAGAATTATAATATTCGTATAGTTATTATGAACAATTTAAAATACTTTATTTTGTATTAAAACACATTAAATAAATTCCTCAATATTCTTTGCAGAAATGATATATTATATAAGTAATATATTTATTTATTTTATAAGTTTTTTTTTATTTTCCTTGTTCGTTCAAAGTTTTTCATATTTTTTTATATGACCGAAGTCATAGGTATCCTTAATACCCTCGAACACTGGGCGGAATAAGTGCCTGTGTCGTTCGAGGGTACTAGCACAACGCGGGATTCGAACCGCGTTACCGCGTTTCCGCGAGGTCATGCACCTCACTTACCTCACATCCTTTGAGATTTGAAAATATAGTGTATACAAATTTTTATATACAAACAGCTCATACATGATGAATAACTTCCATCATCTTGTTGGTAAAATGTTTATCTTCCGACTCTGAGTTTATGGGTTCAATTCCCGGTCGTACAGGTTTTTTTTTAAATGAATTGCATTCTGATTTTCACTAAAGGGTTCATATGGTTGGTATGAAGAGATTTCCACGTGGTGATTAATTCACCAGGTTGTATTGATAAGAAAATGTCATACAATACCATACCAGCATCTTTATGAAAAATGTATAAGCATAAATATGGATGTTTTTTAAATATTACAAAAAGTGTTTATTTAAAAAAAATACATAATTGCGCCATCGTTTTAAAAAGATCTCTTCAAATCACATTCCATACTTGTGTTGATTCGAAAATTCAAAGTAGATTTAATTATCATAGACGATGTATGTTATACAGTTCCTAAAAAATGGTTAGCTATAAAAGATTACCTTAAAAATGTATCAGCATATATAGTATAATACATCGGTAAAAATAAAATAATCAAATATGTCTGAATATTACAATAAATATTCTACATTTCAAACGACAACATTAATATTCAATTATATTTTCGAGCAACAAGAGAAACCTTTATAAATATATATTTTTTTGTAACATTGGAATTAATTCCAAGGATTTTGTTAAAGCATTCACGATAGCAACTATTGTGCTCCACGACCAAGTTCTAATTGAAATTTTCATAAAGGAAATTACTTTTCCACCTGCATGAGCTGTGAAAAGGAAGAATTCATTTTATTAATCTAAATTTCTACATCGCACGTACACGTATTACAGCATGGCTGCGAGAACAAGGGATCCATTTTCTATCAAATATTGTTATTGTAAAATCTCAATATGAAAGCGAATAATAATTTTACTGTTAGAAATAATGTTATTACAAGTTATATTCATATTCTCATACAAATATAAAATAAAACGATTGGAAAGGATACTCCTACATAATTTTCAATGTCTCTCGGACTCTTGAGAGAATAATACATTTGTGGGTCATCATGTTGATAGGTGATTCTTTAAGAGGTAACATTATACTAGAGGTTACGCAGAGTTTAGTTGCTAAAAATAAGATTTCTTAGAAATATGTTCGTTTCTTGAATCCTCAAAATTGTGTTAAATACTCGTAATATTTTTATTTTTTAATTGTATACAATATAACCAGGTTGGTTAATTGGTAAAGTTTGTCAACCAGAAGAATGTTAAAGAGACCTTTAGTGAAAACCAGACGGAATCACATTTTGTTTAAAAAAAACTGGTCACCAATGGGATAAAAACATGTTACTACGGGATTAAAATCAGACCTCTTACAATCTAGGCCAAGGATGTTGGCGATTAATGAGAATAACAGCTTTATAATAACATTGTTTTGCACTTTTTTTGGACACAGGTCAATCTGGCGGACATTTTGTCTATGTTCGAACCAACAAGATGTATCTTAATAGGCCTGATGCAAAAAAAAACAGACTGGAACCCTCTGAAAAAAATATTTGCATTTTATCAAGGATCATACCCAAAATGTCCAGGTTCGAAGATATGTGTCCTACCGACTAGGGTAACATTCATACTTGCATAGAAAATTCACGTTTTTTTTTTTCAAGTAACTGGTTTATTTGGTCGAAGATACTGGTTAGTTTTCAAGAAATCTGCCAACACACCAAACAATATTTGACCACCTAAAACTGGTAATTTTAGAAAACCATTCAACCAGAACGGCTCTATCATTTCGATGGCCGCGGCCATGGTGTGCTGGTAAACATTCACATTAAACAAAGTGTCTGATATAGTTCCGAACTAGTTTTACTTTAAGACCATATTACATCTAAATGTTTGTTATTTTGCAGCTCATAAGCAACTTATTATAAATTCTAATAGAACTTTTAAGTAACATATGATAATAGTACTGCATGCACTTGTTTAGAAAAAAACTACAGCTGATTAAATTGCCTGTATGCTTGCTGAAGTAAAACAGCTTGCACACACCAAACCAATATACTACAAACAGATACAAGCTTGTTCCGTTCACTCGATAGCTGAAAATCTTACTCGATATCGAAAAATTGCTACTCAAATCAATTTATATTAACAATATGTTTGACAAAAATCAAAATACCATCCTTTGCCCCAAAATACTCGGAGAAAATATTTGTATAATATATGACTCAAATTTTAATAATTAGCCAGGGGAAAAATATTGTAATAGTCAAAACTCCGAGCGGTTTCTTTCTTGTCATTAGAAATTTTGTATGTTTTGTTATCTATTTGTCAAACCTAGTCGTAGGCTATTTTAGTATTAACTAGTTTTTAAATTCCCCCCCCCCCCACCTCCACAATTGGTTATTAATTATTCTTCCCTAAGTCTAAGGTATTGTTTTGAATGCAAAATATAATTCTTCATTTGAATATACTTATTTTTTCGTGAAATTCGCTCAAAGGGTATTTTTTCAAAAGTATTATCAAGTCGATAATGATACACGAAGTATCAATCAGGTTGTAGAGTGCCTTGCTTCTCAATTGTATACGTGTAACGGCGTGGGAAATATATTTATTATATTATACTGTATTAAAATTTCGTAGTTTTAAATACAATCTGGCGTTAAACAACCTTAAATGAAAACCAGACCGGAACTTTTGTTCATAACTGAGTAACAAAGGATAATAAATTGAACATGCAATCCTCAAATTCGAAGACCGGCGTTTACCAACTTACTACGGATATCATCGAACTTGTTTAAAAATAGTCATTTTCCATTAGGGGAGTATTCGAATGTTATTTCAATAAGTCTGCAATGGAAAAATTTTAATTTTATTTAAAGCGAAATTCATACGCTAGATGGCAGTGAAAGCAAATGAGCCGACATTACTTGAAATGTGGAGGCTTTGCAGTGACATTTATGAATTACATGACGCTTACAAGGGTTGCCAGTTGCCAACCTTTCATATTTTGTTAATTGGTCAAATGAACACATATTTTAATTTAGTCATTTTGGTTGGGGCAAACACTCGTACATATTTCTTCATTGAAATGTCGTAAATTATGAAAATGATACATAAAAAAAAAATAAACATTTTTTATATATAACATACAACCAAAAAAATATTATGCATGAAAATGTTGTTTTTTTTTAATTACAAATGCAACAAGGTTTTACGCTTTATTTATAAAATGAGCGTTAAATAATGAAACAAATTCATACGTTAGTTCTATTATTTTAGTTTTTTTTTTGTTAAACGACGTTCTTTGTACATGTTTGTTTTTCATGACACTTAAAAAAATAACAAATTAGTGGAATCAACCAAATTAGATACACATACCCTTGTTTTCTGTTTCACGTTAAGTTTTGAGAATTGAGGAAATGTAACAATTCAGAGAAATGGTTGGAGTTGTATACGAAAGTGTATGAATGTGGAAAAGATGAAATAGGTGCGTATGTGTGTGTTAGGAACGTTTGGCGCTCTACCCTCTCTGACCACCCCAACAAGGAAATGACATGTAAACGTGTTGGAAAGACAAAAGGAAATATTTACACTTAAATACAACATAAATCCATTGTGATGAATATAACAAATAAACGATAGTAAATTTTAGGAATTCACGAACTAAGTACATTTACGAAATGAATCCCGATTTTAAAGAAGAAAAAAACACATTTTTCGTAAAAATCATATGAAACCTTGAATTTAAAGGGTTCGAAATATATTTATTCTAGTTTTGAGTTCTATAAAGTTCAAATTCAAACCTGTGATTATTCTGGCATGGCACATAATTTTCAAAATAAATTCAATCATTAATTACCGAAATATATGGTGACCCTTAATATCAAGTCAAAATATATGGCAACCTTCAACATCATTACCCGAAAGGAATGAAGTAATAGACTTTACCAGTTATCTCAACGTTTTTTTAAATTGAATTGTTTGATCCAACGTTTTGAAATTTGTAACGTTTTCGTGGCACTTTTTTATAAATTTCATCACAAAAATTAAACAAATCAGAAATAGTACTAAAATGAGAATTAATGCGCTAATTTAAACGACCAATTATCTTTTCCCAAATTCTAATACTATGGACAAAATTTATAAGTTTAATTAAGACTGAAACAGATTTGAAGAGCTTTCTTAAACTCGATATTAGATTTTCTAAAAAAATCAACCTTATCATACAACCGAACCGCTAGAGCTACCGATTTTTTTTAATTTCTACATACTTAAAACAAGTCGTGGTTGATTAAAAAGTTTTAAAATTTCTGCAAATAAGTTTAAAATGTTTTTTTTTTGACAATTTGAAATAAAAAAGAAACATATTTTCTAAGAAAAATAAAATAATGGAAAGAAAAGTAATTGATGTTCGAGTATTTTATTATAAAGAGCATTTGCTGTGTATGCTTTGTGGATGGGGTCGAGTTTATGATCCAATGAAAGCATACATTCATGTAACTGATTTTTCTTTCTTTTTTTCTCAATTTACACATCGTCATATATTGTACATTATTTTTTATCTTTTGTATATTATTTATAGTTAAGGCATTAACATTATGGAGTTTTAAAGACATTATAATTTGTTTTATCAAACAGTTTATTCCACTTTATGTAACGGTATAACCCTATCGGTTTCAAGGTTTTCACCTCATCATCAGGGGAGCAAAAAGAATACCGAATTTCGCTCGAACTGATACCGACATACACACTTCTAGCGGTAAACATTCGGGTTGGGGATTGTGGATGGAGGGAGGCAGGAGACAACTTCAGCGAGCAGCGGCAATATTCTAGGAATAACATATACTCGTATGTATTTGCTAAATGTTCACCCCGATGCGCTGACTTTTCTAGGGCCTCTAATATGTCCAATTAATTTCCGTTACTACTGATGTGTAAGAATTTGGCATCATCAATAGAAAATTTATGATTTTCACAGTGACAACAAAACAAAAATTAACTCATAAAATGTCATATACTTAACTACACCTATAAGCATACCTATAAATGGAGGAAAGTAGTATTTATAAAAACATATTATACGAAATAACCAAAAAATTCAGACATCTTTGGGAGAGTATGTCAAACTTTAATGACATCCCAAGTATGAAAAAAAATGAGTATCGCGACATCATTAAGATTCCTACAAAACAAGGGAAAACACCTCAAATTATTTTGGAAGAGATGTTAACGGTTTAAGATGACCGTTGTTCTGGAAAAACGATGGTTTATAAGTGGCAAAATCTTTTTAAGTAAGGGAGATAATCGATTGAAGAAGACCTCCGACCAGTATGGCATGTCCTAAAAATTAAAAAAATTGTGCTGGAAGATATATAATTTTATTGACAGATTTGAAAAACGTATAAGAGTTAATGGTGAATATGTTTAAAAGGAAAAAATAGAAGAAAAAAAAGTTCTGCAGTCCCCGAACTTATTGACCTCCCCTCGCATATCTCAGTGAGGCTTTATGATTATGCCCTCGTCAAATTCTTCAGTTTTTCGGCCATCTTTCGCGCAAGGAGAGTATGGAGTGACACATAGTCACATATAATATACAGATAATCCATGCACTAAAGTTGCTAGTTGAAGAGTAATATCTGCCTTTGCCACAGGGTATTTAGATAACTAAATGCATAGAAGACTGGAAAAAAACGTGATCAATGCATATAAATTTCAGTGTCGGCCACGTTCCTCAGTATTGAGATTACGACGTATAAGTTGTGTATTAAATTGTGAAAAAAATATGTTAAGTACATTTGATAGTATCTTCTACTTTTTAATGTTCCTCTTTACGTAAGAGGTTTGCAATCATCAAAGTTATTTTTTTATTTTGTCCGCAGCTACTCTGAACAATGCCTACGTGTTAAAGTGGAACCATTGTCATCCAATCCTAGGAGTTTTTTCATTTTCCTACACTTCGTTTTCCTTGAATATCCCCCTGCAATATAACTTGGATAATTTTATGTTTGTTTCCTATCATGAAATACTCCAAGTATTTCAATTTTCTCCTTTTAATGCAAGTGAATACTTCTTTTTTTTTTCGTACGCTAGAAGACCTCTTCAAGCTACTTTCCTGTAGCACCACATTTAAAATGCTTCTTATCGTTTTGTGATGGCTTGGGTGAATGTCCAAGTCTCTACGCCATAATAAAGTACTAAAAATATTTAAGATCGTACAGTAGATATTTGAGGGTTAAGTTTCTGTTACAGAGAAGTTTTTACAATTTGAAGAAACAGTTCCGCGCCATCTCAACCCTGATTCTGATTTCCCGGGAATGATCTAACTGAAGTCAGCATCCCTGATACTTGTATTTATGCACTCGTTTAATGAACTCGGATCCTACTCTCATTGACGCGTCCGGTTGTTGGTTACGGATAATCATAAATTTAGATATTGCAATATTCATTTAGAATCCCTTATTGCTGCATACCACACTGAGTTTATTCAAAAGTATTTACAGACTTTCCATATTATATGCCAGAACGACAGTATCATCAGCTTATGGGATGTTTTTATTTATTTGACCATTTATTACTATCCCATCTTTCAAATCTTCACCATCTAGTGCCTCCCTGAAAATCATACCCGAGAACATATTTAAAAGAAGAGGAGAAAGTATAAAAGTTAAATTTTATATTATCAATAAAATAACACATTGATTACCACGAAACAAAAACCTGCTAATTAAATAAATATATAAAAAAATATGCCATGCTTTCTCGAATGAGGATGTTATTGTATATGTAAGTGAGGTACACTACGCCGTCAATATTACATTCTCAATATTGAGTGGAAAAAATCTTCCTTCTACACATAACGTTGAGGGTTTGTCTTTAATTTAGAACTGTTGAATTTCTTAATCGTAGCGAGTGCAGTATTTGGTTTGACTTCATGTCTTTAAACTTTGTTTAAAGTGTGTCTGTACAAATGGATGTAAATACAGAATAAATAGACAATTATTCAAATACACGGCTGGAGAGAATTAAGAAACATTATTTACGTGAATTAGTGTCACAGAAGAAATGGTGGGGTGGGACAAAGTGGTTTTCTTAGATGTGAGAGGAGTGAGAAAATCTAAGCGTTGCTCGCGGGTGGCAAACAAATCAAATTAAAGCTTAAATACGAATCGTATGCCGCTGAGTTAATGCTCCATTTAATACAAAATATGACAGGTTTACCGGCGCGGCACTAAACCACGAATAATTTAGCGCCCGGCCGGGGGCGCAAGGGGCGCACACGAGCGCTCGGGCACAGGGGCGCAGGTCGATAGTCCGCAGATTAGGGATCACGACGAGCCGATTAGCGGTGGCGACGCCCGCCTACATACGTTTGCACCTACGTGTGTGCTACCGATCAGTAGCCAGGTAAACAAGTGAGCGAATGATTTTCAACACGAATTTGTGGCTGGATGCTAGTGACGTATTGTTTAAATAAAGACTGTTCCAATCTAGCGGTGTCAAAAGATAATTTTGCTGCAATTAAAGTTTTCTGTGCAAGTACTGGAAACTTGCTGAGCTGTTTAAATTAAAGGCCTTTAAAAGGTTTCGATCTTAGTATATGAGAACTTATTGTGTCCTCCATAACAGAGTTGATGGTGAAATAATGAAACTGAACTGTGACGTATGTTATTGTTTATATGGAAATTTATCTGTCTCAATTATTAAGTTTTCTTTATTCAATAAGGTTATCTTGACATAACTTTCTGGATTTTTTACATCTTACTGATAAGACTAACGCTTGAGAATATTGCAAAATCATCCGTTAACTGTTCGTTGTATATATATTTGAGTTATAAATATATACGAAGTTATAAATATAATTATTAAAAAACTTTGATTAAAATTTTAGCATTCATTTAGTTGTTATTCAAAAAAATCATTTGAATATTTTAGTTTTTATAATAATTTTTTATAACATAACTTGGGTGAAACCATCACACTGCAATGTTCATAACCCCCGCCCTTGCATCGGCTTGATCCAGAAAGACACAGGTTCTTTATTTATTTACTCCATCTTCTACTTGCTCTTTTCATTTTTATTTCATCATTGAATTCTATTCGAAGATATTTTTTGACAGTCTATATTCTCACACGCAGATAGATCTTTCATCCAATCAACCATGATATCTCTATATTTTCCAATAAGGCTCCTGAATATAGGGACTGTATAATGTCTGAATTTATTACTCGATCCCAAAGGATTTGTTCACTACTCCTATGATAAACCTTATTTCCGCTGTTTGCATTCTTAATATTGTCATAATCAAATTAGCGTGGGCGTATTTAAGTATTAGTAAACAATTTCTCTTCTGTCACCACCGAATGAATGCTATTTCATTCATCACTGGACAATACCCAATATTCTCTCTAAAACAACCCTTGTCCTTCCATTGCTGGTTAATTCAATTTAAGAGCATTTTAACTTATTAATCTTTCAAATAGTATCCACCCAGTACACTATGAATCGAAGTTCTGGCTTCTATTTTACTTCTTCTTGACGTGTCGTCTGCTGTCGGAGGCTGGCCACAATAATGGCAATCATGATCCTATTAACTTCAACCCGGCACAATTCAGAGGAACTGCACCCAAAACATTTTCTTAATATCTTAACCCAGGAGATGTAGCGTCATAGTCACCCTCATTTATAATTAATTTTTCCTTGATTATCAGGTATGTAATTATTTGTTATATCGTTCCTCTTATTATGGGACCGAGGTACTGTAATTTGAAAATCTTCACAGTTTTAAGCGGTCCTTGGTTTTAATACATACGAACAAAAACTTTCACATTTGTAATACGATCTGTCCAAGGAATCTTGGGGGTTGGTATGTAGATCCAGATCTCAAAAGCCTCGAGTCCGCGTTAGGTTTTTCAGTCCAGTTTCCATTCGTCCATCTTATAGAATAAGTAAAAAAGATGTAGCAGTAAACCATACATTCTCAATTCTAAACTCATGTCTCGGCGTGTAAATATGAATTTCATTTTAATGAAAGAATTTCTCTCTAATTCTATCCTTGCCTTTATTTTCTAGCAGATGTCCTTTTTTCAACTATCTACGTTCCCAAATATTTTTTTGATTCATACGTTGTACCGATTTTCTGCTAGTTATTAGGTTTGGATATGATTTACCTTGTCTTTACTACTATTTAATATTTTTTTGCCCTATTTTTTATACACATCCACGAATAACAAACATATTGCAGAGTTATTTACTATTCTTGGAACTTTCGAAAATAATCTACAATAATAGTACTCTACATTTATGTGATTTTACGTACATTTGCTTAGGTAAGTAGGGTTAATTTAATCGTCGTGGGTAAGTTTAATAAGTAAAGAACTTGCGATTAACATAAATCATTTAGAATCACCTTCCCGGAAGTAAGTTCACCTACGTATGTTTACTCGTTATAAATATGTGCTACAAATTATGAATTTCTAGGAAATTAACGTTTCACTTCCAAAATTTGCAAATTCTTGTGAAATTTATTAGTTACGCTATAATTACCCGAAAATATTTTAAAGGTTTTAAATAAAATTGGGTAACCATATTTAACATGAGAAGAATAAGTGTTTTTTGATATTTAAATTGATTAGTTACAATTTTCGCGTTTATCGCTAGTTTTTTTTTTCACTTTTGATTACATATTTTGTAAATACCTGTAGAAAACATAACAGTAATAATTAATATGTTGGAAATTGAAATTCCATTAACCCTTATTTACATATGATTTTCTCTGTACTTTACTTTGCAGCATCACTTTTGTTCTAGTTGAATTGTTGACTATGACGTTGCCAAAAAAAACACTTCGGGGCTTGTGATAATTTTGAATCACGCTCCAGTCTTCTTAAATTATGGTTCTTTTGCAGTTTGAAATTTACAACGTCTGCAAATTTTCCGTTTTCCAAAGTGTTATTCCTTCAGATACTCTTTACTGAATTAATGGGAGTATTTTTTTTACTAATCATGATGAGATTGAAGTACTTTTTTGAACAAATACGTGCAGTTATTGGTGGTATAAAGTAAGTCATAGGTGGTAAAAAATAACTTACACTTTCCTATCTTTATTTATAATATAAATACTAACTGACTATTAACACTTACAATCAAGATAATATTTTTGATACTTCATATTTATGATGATTCAAGAAGAGAAGCTAATCGAATTTGTTTTAATAGAACTCTGACATCTCTCCGCCTTCAAATTGTACCTTTAATACTGTATTGCATCGCATTACACTTTATTTCAATAGAATATAACCCGAATTATTTCTTACAATTTGATCACCTATTTCAACAAACCAGAAAGCTCCCTTAAGTGAAAATCACAATGGAACCTTTTTTGTACAAAAACGGGTACCAACGGGAAACAATCTCCAAACTTCCGGATAGGAATATAGGCCATCTAGCTACCACAGCACGGACGTCTTTATGTTGGTAGTGCAAGACGTAAGATTGCAATAACAATTTTATCTTTTTCGATCATTTATTAACATAAAAGTATCGCTCAAAGCTGCTTATATATGTAAGGTATAGGACAACGGCTGTTAAAACTGATTGATGCGGCATGATGATTTATCACCATGTCGCATTAATTGGTGAAAAAAATCTAAAAATCGACTCGAAAAGTAAAACAAATTCCAGGTCTTGTGAATGCATTCTCTACGTTGACATCTCCGTTTTAATTTTATTCCCATGAAGACAAATTATTCTCTACGTCTGTTTCAAAAATATTTTTCGACTATAAATACTTATCTTCTTCTTATTTCGAATTGGTTTGATCTAGATTTTTTTATTTAAAGAACTTTTGCTTTACATTTGTCAAGTATTAGCATGAGACTGCCTTAGAAAGAAGAATAAGGCTTTAATTCATAACCATTTTCAAAGTTCTCATATTATTACTATTGTGTAATCGCTTTAACTTCTCTTCACCCCTCTTATCTCAACGAGAGGGGTTAAGAGATAAATAGAGAAGAGTTAAATATTAAATATAAGCGTCTTTCCGAACATGAACTTGGGCTACGCTAAAGCAGTGATGGTTTATTGGCTTTCCCACTTCACAGCTATAATATTTTTAGATTGTCCTTTCCTGTTCATCTTGTAAAACTCGTTACCGGGAAATGTTCGAATCACTCTGTCTTTAGCATATTTTAAATAAAAGCGATTAAAAAACTCTTATTTTCAAGTCAATGATATACATGTTTCATTCCCAATTTTCCTTTCCACTCCAGCATCGCTTACTTTTGCCTTTGATTAATGATATGTCCTTTTTATTGTTTTTAATAATATTGTTCATTATTTTTCTCAAAATAAATAATAACTTGAATAATTGTTGCGACCTAAAACTTCCTTTATTTACTTTATTCGTTGAAAGAGTTTCCACAAGAGTTTAGACAATAAGACCTCTGTTGTACAATGAAGTGTAAAATAATTAATATATAAATAAAATGTGGCACTTTCTGCAGTGCCAAGAACCCTTATGACTTGCACAGGAGATTAATAGATTCATGGACGCCCAGTGCTATCTATCAACATGGCAGAATTCTGGGTGAAAATAGTTTGACACGAAGTAAAGAAAGAGAATGAAAAAATTAAAGTTTTATTTTTATAAAATATTATCTATTTAAGTAAAAAAAATAGGATGCTGAGAATATGCATGTAAAGAAAATCATGCACTCCTTAAGGTTTATTATAATAATAATAATAAAAAGACAATTTAAAAAGCGCTGTTCGGAGAGCCAACTCTTCTCAAGGATGAGTTAGAATTAAATAAATCCTAGGATTTGAGGTTGAGTAAAAACAGTTGCTCTATCCTTTGACTGAGTTTTAACTTCATTTTCAGTAATTTAGGGGCGGAAACGTTGACAGTTGACAAGTACGTTTACGATTGCTACATGTGCTCAGTCACTACTTGCAACATGCAAACCGCTGTGTGTCTGACAGCTTCCTGTCTGTTGCTATTTACGAGTTCACTGTTAGGGGTCGCGCAGAGCAATCTATAAAACATTACGATCTCTTATTATGGTTATTTTTTATGGTGATTTATTCACTCGATTTTTTTCTTCTTATAATTGAATTGATGAAACTATTAATTAAGAAGAAACTAATTTATAAATAAACCATACATGCACATATTATCGTACAAAATTTAAATAATGATAATAACGTATATTTGTAGCAAAAAAAGTTAACAGTATCATTAAAATTGACACCGTTCAGTTTATATTGCAACAAAAGGATATAATATACAAAACTATTATTTACGTAAAATAAAAAAAAAATATGACAAATGGTTTAGAGTTTGACAGAGCATTAAAATATTCTATAAAAAATAGGTTTCAACATATTGTCAATATCTCTGTTATCATATGAGATATCGATTACTTGACAGAACAAAATATATTCCCTAAAATAAAATAAAATAACCAGTCAAGTTGGTTTCATTAAGTAGTGCAATAAGTTAAAGTTATACTGAATGGCAATCTTTAATATTTTGTATACAGAATGTTTAATAATAAATAACTATTAATTTTCTATACACGTATGTTTGACAAATAACTTTCTTCGTCGAACTTTCCACTTATACCATAGATCGATTGTTACATTTTTGAAACTTAGTCGAAACTTGAAATTGTCTAGAATTGTTATTTTTTTAAATTAGTTTTATTATATTGACGCATATGCCTAATTGCATGTTAACTTTTATTTGGTGACACAAATCATCCTAGTTTGGGTAAATTGCCAGTTTAAAGAAAAATAACATATATTTGGTTCCGATATAAAGAGTATGTGTTTATCTGTCAATAAAATTCTGAGATGTGTAATAAGAGTATCTGTGGCATTGGTTCACTGGTTCACAGTCAATTGGAGTGCGGTTCAATCATTTGGAAACCAAGAGGAATTTAGAGTTTTCTGATAAATGAACGAGTCCAAATAAATTTCTAAGACACCTTAATTCCAAGAAATATAGATATCACTTATAGCTCTATTCCACATATTTTTATTGGGCATATTTAGTTACTATTCCAGCATTAAAAGGCATATACGCATCTGTTTGGTTATATAAAAATTACTTACAGGAAAAATAGCAAACCCTGTGTGAAAAACTAAAATTGTTTTCGTTAACGTATTTACAAACTCAGCCATTAAGAGCATCACTCTCGCATACGGAATGATCTTGTTGAATAAATTTTACGATATATTCCCTCCTTAATCAACGTAATATATATAACTGAGCAGCTTCACAGAAAAACTATCATAGCTCCTCTTATTAATATTTTTAAACTTTCATCTTTTATTTTCTTTATTATGCATTTTGTTTAATGTTATTGGGTTTAACCTGTATTAAATATAATTTTTTTGTTAAAAAAAGTAAAAGTTTTTTTGTTATTTTAAGAAAAAAAAATTCTCACATAACAGAGGGGCTGAAAAAGAAGCTTATTAATCCTGATTTGTGTTATTTAATAGTTATGCTCCTGATTTCCCTTCTTTTTAAGGTTATCGAGAATATATTTATCTCCAATAAAAACGTAGAACACATAATACTCGTATATCAAGTTTGCATACTTATTCCAAGCAATGCCACCGACTAACTAAAGATAAATAGGCAAATGGTATTTTCTAATAATATCAGAATATAAATACGTAACCCAATCCTTTAATAAAAAAGTTTTTTTCTAATAACAATATTATTTATTTAAGGTCAAGAGTAGGAATTTAAAAAATAAAGTCATCGGTTTTGGAATCAATATTTGGGACGGGGAACTATTTCATTTTTCTCGGAATCATAATAAGAATTTTCCCGTTTCTCGAATTCATAGTCGGAATCTCAAGGAGATGTATTCCGACATCGTTCCTCAAAAATAAATTCTTAAAATATTAAAATAAAACATTCTAAATAAGACCAGACACTGTGAACCAATATGATTTGATCTTATCAAGACCTTTCATGCGATGTCAAGGAAAATATTTTTATAAATTGAGTATATTAATATGACATTTATAAAGATGTTTTTTTAGGGAGTGAAATTTGAGGTATGACTATAAATATATTTAAAAAAGTCTGAAAATATGTAGCAAAAAAAATTGAAACCCATGATTGAAACATTTAATCAATATATTGTATCATACATCTGCCTTCATTCTGCTATCAACAACATACCATCGAAATTGCGTGGTCACGATTCATCTTCAAAAACTCATATCTTGAGCACAAGTGATCCAGTCTAGAACATTCAGATATTCAGCATCATTCCTCAGATTGTTCTATTAACTGATTTGTGATCGCTCCCGGACTTTATTTTCATTGTTGCTCAATCAATGATCAATTTGGATGTGTTTGATTCGTCAATTCTAATAATAATGGAATATATAAAATATTAATCGATAAAATTTATGTCGAAATGCTACTAAACAAAATGGCATGTTTTGTTTATTTTAACTAATAAATCCTAACTTATAACTTAGGATACGTTGATTATAAATCCTTACTTGGTTCCTGACAAAAATGTGGTTTCGTAAAATTTAGAAACTTATAATTAAAAATATTTTTTTATTTTTACAATAAATTTCATCAAAGAAAAATAAACAGCGATAATACATAAAACAAGAGATGAACCATAAAACGTACAGAATTTTAAAATGTACCATATTGAATTTTAAACTAAGGAAGAAACGAGATAATCAAAAATATAAATTAATGTAATTAAAATTAGATTTTACACGTATACTTATGTTTCTGAACAAAAATTTTACTTCGTAAAATATTTTTAGCGAGTTTTGCCAATATTTCTTACATTCAGAGTTCACACTTGAAAATTATTTTCGAATAGTATAGTTGACTAATCGAACAAAAGCAAATTGTATGAACCACATAAGTACTAATTTGCAGCAGAGACAGGGTGAATATTAAGATTTACTTCCACTTCGACAAGCAGCAGCGATCTTACACAAAACATCGAAATGAAATGGGCCATTAGTGCGCGCTTTTCAACCCCATTCAATGATGTCTTGTTTTTCGGCTAATAAAGCTTTGTGCGCCGTCACCGACCGAAAGACTGAGGGGATTTCAGGCACAATTGATGCCCAATCACATTGATTTTCACCTTTTCGTTTGACTCACAACAATGAAAATCTTCTATACAAAAAATTCTCACTCGGGATAAAGGCAGGAAATTTCTCTCGATAAGAAATTGTTGAGGAAATCTCTTTGGTAGAATTCAAAATTTTTTTCCTCGAAGTCCACTTTACTTTTTATTTTTGATTCTTTATTAACTTCGTTTTTTTCAGTTATTCGGAATTGTGTTTGCTTAGATACTTACGTTTAAATCATTTTATAAAAATTATTTAAAAGGGCTTTCGAATGAATGCCGACGGTGCTTTGGAGAAATATTTTTGACAGATTTTTTCTGTTATACCGAGGATTTTTTCGAGAATTTCTCTTAACATTTTTTTATTTACAAACCTTTTGTTAAAATTCGGTTTATGAGCACGTAAAATGAACAATGGCCATTTAATAAAATAACTTAATTCTGATTCGAGTCCGATGTAAAAATTATTAAATTTCGATACTCGGAAAAAGGATATCTTTTAAATTTGTAAAGAAGAATTATGTTTTGCAATATATGTTTTTCGAGTCGGTCAAGTGTTGATCGAGTGGTTGACGTACTTATTTTCAAGATTTCAAGAGCGTTAATTCGCAAGGAAGTGCATTTTTGCCATTTGTTTCGGATGGCATAAATATATTAGTCAAATTTATTTATTTATGAATAATATCTGAAACGAACAAGGGAATATAAGATATGGTGAGGAAAATATTAAAGAAATATTTAAAGTAAAGAAAAGAAGATCTTGTATGAACAGACGATTGGATAGATGTAGATGAAGCAAAACTTTACTACGAGTATGCGTGGGTAAAACGGTGTGTTTTTTTTATATTGGCCTAAAGGGCCATCGTGCAATGGTTTGTACTTATATAATGCTTACTATTAAAAATAAAGTTAAATATTAACCGTTTATTTTCTCAAAAATCCGAAATGAATGTTTTAAGTCAGATGAAGAAGAAAGGAACATCAAGATAGTTTGGGCATGTGGAGAGAATGAACGACGAAATAATGTCTTAGTGAGTATACAAATCTGAAAGAAATGCAAGATACGCGTGGAAGAGTTTACCGAGAAAAACGTAACAGGATAAAGTGAACCAGGTTTCGAAAAAAAGGTACAATAAAAAGTATTAACAATGGGTGACTGTGCATGACAAGATTTATGAATGTGGAGGAGTCGAAAGATGTGTGGGTCGTAGAAAATATTAGAGATATGTACTCTACCTATCCCACAAAGGACAGGGCGTGATTATATGTAGCACTTTTTAATCTAAAGAATGACTAGGGAAAGAGATTTACCAAGCTGTTTAAATTGTTCATACTTTTTTTGTTAAAATTTTAGTTTTTACTACTTTTTGTATGAAAATTAAAAAAAACCGTTCCTCAACAAGTGATCTTTCAAGGCTACTGAGAATCATTAAAAATATTTATTCTTTAGATTTTTCGATTTTTAAGTACTTTTTTTAAATCAATCGAAACCATTATTATCATTTTTAAATAAGCAAAAAAGGAGCTTGATGATGATAAAGATGAAAATAGAACGATTTTCATGAAAATGTTCTGTTTGTGGTCATCCATTACAACATGTACTTCCTCATAAAATACTTGTGTTTAACACAATCAATATAAACAATCTCGAGAGTGATTCTGAAATACGAATTTTATTTTATTTTAATAAATATTGACCTAGTTTGTAACACTCCTGTCCCCAAACCTGGGAGTTCAAAATCGATTTTTAAAAAGGGTTCCAGTCTGGATTTTATTTTGGATTTCTTTAATATATATTTGGTTGGATGAAAGATATATGGCAAAACATTGAACAGGTTAAATTGTACACAACGAAAATGTAATACGAAACAATAAAACATTTTACTGTTTTTATTTGTTAAATAAAGATATCTTGACCGTATAATAAATACATAAAAAATATTTCAATAAAAATGTAAAACATTGCACGCAGATAACTTTCAATTCGAGTTGGTTCTTGATTTTTTTTCAAATGGTCGAAATCTGGTTTTCCCTTAAGACCAATTCAGTATTTTTCAGATTGGTTGGACGATGTTGCCCGTGAAAATCAAACTAAAAGCCTTTTAAAAAAAAATACCAAAGACAATCTAATCCGCAACCCCCTAGCTGAGAGATAGGTGTCTTACCAATTAAGCCACGAAGGTCGCCAATAAATACGCCGCCAGGTTTTACTGTATACAATGGAAATGTTAAAATAAAATACTTTATTTGGTGTTTTGATAGCACGCATTCATGGTTGTTATCAATTGATTGAACCCTGGAAGGAAACTGTTCAAACCATTGATTCAGAAACATTAATGCTAGATGGTAACACCCAGCATTATTGGTTATTTTGGATACAAGTTTATTAGAAACTTCAAGGGTGTTAACTCCAATCCAAACGGTTTTCTTCGATTGGGCGATGAAGGACTTATTGCGTACCAACTCACCTTATCTCATTTTACGCATCTTTATTAATGGTTCATGCGATGTGACTGCAAAACGAATTCCTAGATTAATTTTCATTTTTATTGACATGCGAGAACTAACTGAAAAAATATTACATTATCCAGAATATCCTTCAGTTCTTATTTTCCTTTATTCTCATTTCTTATTCTTGAAGAAATTTCTATCCTCTAGTGCTGTTATTGTTGTTTAGAGATAAGTATTTTTTTACTTAGTTATGAGTTTGTTTTTTTGTAAAATGCTTCTTAATTTTAAACAAATATTCGTAGCCTTGATAAGCTTAAAAATAAATTAATAAAAGTGGAAATATGTAATGAAATTGAATTGGTTTATTGTAAAAATTTTCGTTGTACACAGTAACACTGATGGGCTTATTGCCATATGTCAACTGTAAGGTTTTGTTGGAGTAGTTATGATCAGAGAAAAAAAAGTGTATTAAACCTCCTGTTATTAGTCCATCAGCTGATGTTGTCTTCTTTCAGGACTCCGCTTCTTTTCAATTATACCATAACCAATTAACTTACGGAAATAATTACTTCTTGAATGAAGCATGACATGTACAGATATTGCAATTTTGATTGTATTATTTTAAGCGAGTTTTTCTTACTCTTTATGCATCCAACAAAGTAAATCATCAATAACACTATTCTACAATGATTTTGGATCTAGCATGGAGTATATAATTTTCAGTATATTGAAATATTCTCCGTAGAAACCGAAACTAATCTATTACGGAGTGATTCGCAAATGTATATTTCTCTCTTTGAAATTTTAAGGTAAACTATCAAATAAAAATATCTTATGAGTCCAATGAGAGACTTTAAAGAGGCAGATAAATAAATTAATGGTTGATAAAGGGGAAAGAAGTAGATAATGAAAATAAAATGTCTACATTTATAAGACATGCACAAGATTATTATTGTACAGGATAAAAAAAAACAAGTTTCATTATGTCAATAGGCATAAGGATGAGCCATTATAAAAAAAAAGCAGAGGATGCATGTTGAAACGTGCAGTACGTTTTAGCCAGGGTTTTCTAGGTTTACTCTTGTTTTATTTTATCGTAAATATTCTGTTACCATAGGTTCAAACAAATGATACGCATATCTCATTTAATTTACATAATATGCGGAGTGTGTCTCCACTTATCATTAATTCTTGGAACACCATTGAATAATACAAAAAAGAGCTTCTTGAAATAACTTTGTCAAACGTCCAAAACTTTGATCTCCTAAGCATTGGAACTTGGGGATTAATATGTTAAGACTGTGTTTTTGTAGGTGCAACAGCTTATATCATATGTTATACAGTAAATTAAGATAAGTAGAGGCGTCTTCTATTTAATATGATGGCTGACAATCATACTCGATCACAAGGGATTGCCTATCGTGTATCAAATGAATGAAATTGTTCTTTTGGATTCAGCACTATACATTTGGTTTAATTGCATATTTTCTTTGTTAAATGTAGAAATACATTTTTGTTTTATAAATTCGTGTTATCAATTCACTTTTAAGTCACTTTAAATTTTATAAATGATATGTTTCAAGGTGTTTTAATATTTTTTACGAATGCATAAACTCTTCACTTCTATACAAAAATATTTAAAATACAAATCGATATATTTTAATATACATTTTTGCTAAGCCAGCACCTAATTTGATAATTTGCCACAGCCATAGCAAATGATATTTAAGAAGTCACGTGCCTGTTCATAAAGTACATTACTTCTTTCCATTAATCGTTATAGCGTGATGGCGAATATTAGTGAAAATTGTGCACGCTCCAGCCAACTGATATTCTGAGGCACTCCACAGGCTTGGGGCTGCTCCCATCGCATGCTAAGGCCCAATTTATTTGCTTTCAGATCAGCAGCCATCTACCTTTTTGTGTGTAGGCCAATTTAGGGGAAATGAATCTTTTTGAATTATATTATATATATTTTTTTGAATTGCTTAATAAATGTTTCAAGGATCAGAAGGACAAAATTGTCCTTGGTTATATTTTTTTTATTTACAATGGCATCAATCTACGGAACATTATTTATTACGTATTTCACCTTCATAATCGAGTTGGTAAAATACTTGACTACCAATTTCCGGTTCGGTTGTCAAGTGTTGTACTAAATAGACCACTTCAGGTGCTATTATTGTCGGTGCCGGAAAATATAATAGTCTAGTTTTTAAGCGCCCTGACATCTTTCAAATTTGTTGCAAGAAGTTTTCTGTAACAATAAGGTCACCAGATTGTACGATATACAACGAAAGTGTTATAAAAAACAAGTTAAGCTATTCGATAGATCTTTGTTAATACCATAGTGGTATATATAGTCATTTTATGTAGTTTTTTTATTATAAAACTATGATATATGTTATGTGAAGCGTTTGTTTGTTTAACCTCTGAAAATATTATTAAGGTCAATTATTGTTATCTAAATTCTGAATAAACGTGCATTGAATCTACTCGTATATAATGAGCTGCATGAAGCGATAATGAAGGTACAACATTGTAAATGCGGAGGATGTAAGACTGCTTAAACGTGTGAGGAAGTTTTGGGTTTTAAAGGATACGAGTCATTCGTCGGTTTTTATCTTATGATTCTTGTTTTCCTGTTGACGTTGAATGAACTTTTAATTATTATTTGAAGTCTTAAAACGCAAAACGTGAGAATAAAAAAATAGTTTTCTTTCATAAATATAATTGTTTATGAATTTATTGTGTAAAAATTTCAAGATTTTTGGGAAATATTTATTAGGTACCCTTGTTCATGTGAATAAAAATATAATTTTTATTTGTGTTAAACATATTTTTTTGAACGAAATGTAGTGTTGTTTGTAATAAACGTATTTTATGTGAATGAAAATGTGGTTTTTATTTGTGTTAAACGTATTTTATTTGAACTAAATGTAGTTTTGTTTGACATAAACGTATTTTATGTGATCGAAAATGTGGTTTTTATTTGTGTTAAACATATTTTATATGAACGTAAATGTTGTTTTTATTTGGGTTAAACATATTAAAATGATGCTCAATAATGCGGTACCAACCAACTAACTGAAGCAATAACTGATTATTTTATTAATGATGATCTAATCATGGCATTGTTATAGAAATTTATTGAATGCTTCTTCATAAAATAACTAAGCAATTTTGAAGAGTTTCTAGGTTCAGTAAGATGTGAGTATATAATTTACAGTTATATTTTAAGAAAATTAAACTTAAAAGTGTTTGCCATGCCTGTTTGAAAGGGTGCATTTGCACGCAATTGGATTGTCAGACGATTGAGCGATGCTCACCTGGGGGAGGTGACGGCTAATGTTCCAATTAAATGGCGACGGGGATGATTTTGGATGCGCTCCGGAACCAACTTTGAAACCAACAGCCAATTAAGAGATTATTCAGGGTTGGAAAATGAATATAAATGGATTTATAGCGAGACCAACAATGACTAGATCATTTTGAATTATGCACGATCTAAGCTTTTTGTTCAGCGTTAGTCAAGCATAGAATTATGTGCAACTTATTATTAGATATATTGTATTGTAAATAAATAAATTATAAAGGTTCATTGAAAATGTTAAAAGAGGCTTATTTTTCATGTACCGTGACCGATCCCCCTGAATCTCTGTATTTGGTGGCACGAAACTGTGTTCCCAGTAAACTAGGTGTTGGCCTGTATCTTACTGAGGACATATAACGCATAAAAATAAATGGATATTTCTTTCCAATTTTTCGTTATTCGATACCCCGTTGCATACTCTCATAATCATTTGATAAACAGTGACACTCAATAACATATGTTTATATCACGCGAATCAAATCCCTCACACTTCATCTCTCTAGACAGCCCAAAAAGTCTATCCCATAATGTGCCGCACATGATCATCAAAATTACACCATACTCAAGAGGGAACACAAACCTTTCCTACAAGTCATTCCTCCTGCAATACATTTGCCAATGTTGTGTAACCAAACCGCTTTCTACCGATTCCGCGTTGCACCTCGATTTTGCCCATCAATATTTGTTTTAGGAAATTGTACCTTTTGCCTCTAAATATATGACTCACATAAGCAATATTTCGGCATTTTTTTATATTTTAGAGCTGTCGTCCTATATCTGCTCGATGGACAAATCAAGTCCAAAGTGGTAAAATCATATTTTTTATTCATTCTAAATTTCAACATGGGAAATACATATGTGGCATTTTCATTCATAGCTCATTGAAAAATTATACTTTGAACCATTTTTATACTTATCAAACTATTATATGTAAAGATTCTTTTAATTGCTGAATTGATTCTAAGGTTATCTAACTTAAGTGTTTTATTTTTTCGATTTCACTACGCTTATTCCACACTCAAAATTTGCTTTATTTTCGTCAAACGTACATTTCAAAGGCACGACGAGATGAGTGGCATCTAGTATTATACAATTTAGTGAAAAAACGGTCTATTTTATTATTGAAAAGCAATGCTTCCATAAAGTGCCCGGTGTATGTAATTTAAATAGAGAATACAGATACTATAATTTAATCCAGCAAATTAACACTCATAAAATTTATAAATGATACAAATATTTAAATTGGGATGAAGCATATTCAGATTTCCAAGTAGACGTTACGATAAAGGAACTAAAAAAAGTTGATCACAAGTAAATGAATAAAGAAAAATAAGAGGAAATATTAAAAACACTTTTAATCAATAACATTATTTAAAAGTGAGAAACTTACAACAGAAGTTAGAATTAACGATTAAAATGTTCGTTCGTTTTTTTTAAACATCAATAAATTATTGTAAATGTTTTTGTTCCAACTTTAGTTTAGCTCCCCAAAAAATAAGGCAAGAAATCTGAAATCATATTTTGTGTTATACAGTCAGTACTTCCGACATCTTCATATCTTATCGGTATTATATTTAATCAATTTAATTTTAAATTAAAGTTTGTCATAAATCAACATTTTTTTTCTAGCTTAAATATTCTATCAGGAACGCAATGATGACATAAACGCCTCCCACCAGGTTGGTTCACAGCATGGTGCTCTACTTCCTTCGAAGCGGTAACTGAACAATTCTAAGGGGATCTATGGGGTATTGTTATAATTATTTTTCAGGATTTTGGAAGATTAGCCCCCTTCAGTCTCGGGACCTAGGAAAACCCCTAAATACGTTTCATCCTAGAGTCTTTTTTGCGAATATATACCTCTTCCATGGTATCGAAAAATATTATTTGAAAAATGCAGAATATTTTTCTGGCCCAAACAAACTCACAGGGCTAGCATATAGAATATAGCAATATAAAAGATGTTTAATATTTATATGTATGTTAAATATTTAAATTTATACAATAAATAAAAAAAATATTTAAATATATTTAAGCTTTCAAAATGTATAATGAAGTTTTTTAAGTAAAGCAAGGGAAGAAATGGAAGAATTTAAGTAAATCATATAGTTTCCTATCCTTTCAACCCATTTCAGATAAGGTAAGCTATTTACGTGTTTGTGCATACTATATGTTCTCGTTACATTTTTCAAGCTCGAGGATTTTCATATGCGAAATACAATTGCGAGAGATTTCGTATGTTAATATCTCAAAAAGAAAATAATTTTAGCCAACAAAAATATGAGAAAGACTTACGAGTTGCTTTTTTGTAATGAGATGTCAAACACAGAAAGACTACAAATTTGGTTTTTGATTTAACAAATGTTGAATTCCATACAACAATAAAAGTGTTTCACACGTTACGGTTAATATTTTACAATGTAAATTGTAAAAAAAAATATTTGTTTGCTGAAATCAACCAAAGTCGTATTAAGTTGATGTTATAAAAATGTGTTTCTTAGATTCGTTTAAATTAGAAGCTTTGACATCAATATTTATGTATATTTTATTAACATCAAAGTTTTGTCCTTTATAATCTTAGTAAACATTACGAAAAACATTTTATTATATGTACATTTTTTTAAAATAAGATTGTCGACATAAAATATATTTTGATCATCACCATACATTGAGTACATTATTTTATATTGACCATTTAAGGAAATAATAATGTTGAGAGCTCAAATAGCACAAAAGTTTTGCCCTTAATTTTTAAAGTATAATTAGGTTAAATTCTTCTCCATTCAAATGAAATAGAGTGAATGTAGGTGAATCGCCCAAATATAAAAAAAAAAGTACTCAGGCTTAGAAGAACACCATTTTTAGATAAATCATATATTTTGTTTGTCTCGTTAATCTCCTTTAAAAATAATTTTGATTTTGGAGTGATAAATATTTTACAATTTTAATACTAAAAAAAGAATAAAAATATGTAAAAGTTAATTCACGTAATAAATAGAAAAATGTTTTCGAGAAAACAAAATGACGTGTCCGCGCGAGGAAATTATCCTTGCGGAATGATTTTAATAACCGGAAAAGAAAACGTGCCGGTTTTTTTAAAGATGAACTGCGGAAAAATTATAACAACATTATTTTATCGGGATATAAATTAATGCAGCGACATGACTTGAATGGCAAACCAGACACAGTTGCTAATTTAAATGTCACAGTTCATTAGTTGACCTGAAACAAGTCATGCTTGTTACATCACACTGAATTATATCGCATTATGTAAAATTAATATTCGTCATGGAAAATTCTACCCCTTTCATTGTAAAATGTTTATAAAAAGGTTTGTAAATTAAATCTATCTTTTTTTAAATGTTGTTAATTTAAATAACAATTAAATTCAATTAAATCGTTGATGAGTCAAAATGTGCAACCTTTTTGGTGATCGAGAAAGATGTTCAGCATAATTTGAATGGAAAATGATTGAAAAGGCGCAAACGAGACTAATCATAGTAGGAAAGAAAAGAGTACTTCGATTAATTTATAATGCTAAAAATAAAGACTTTCATAACTGAAATGTATCCAAATATTTATTTATTTCGGTGTAATGTAATAAAGGAATAATAAACACTTTGGCCTTTGGTAGATGAAAACAATAACGAACTACAGACAAAAATACAGAAAACATAAAACATACATCCTCCGTATGGCAAGCCGAGGCTTCAATCAAAATACAAGATAAATTCTTTCATTCATCTACAGATCGACATATTTAAAAGGTTCATTTTATTAATTTGGAACAAAAAAACGAGTCTCTCTTGTATTAAGAAAATTCTCTTTTTTGACTATTAAAAATCGAATGATATACTTAACGTTTCAAGTAGATTTTAATAATATGTTTTTCTTCATGGAAACCAAATTTTTTGTTGAAAAAATATACATTTTATAAAAAAGTGCGGTGAAACTCTATGAAGTTTAATAATGCCAATTAATAACGATTTATATTATGTGTCATGAATTTTGTTAGTAAGATTTTTCGTTGATTAAAATAAATTACCCAATAATAACACGCCAGGTTGTACTATATACAACTTATAAACAAAGCAAAATACAATCAAATTTACTTGCTTTTAAACTGTTTCTTGCTGACATTTTAGGACATTTACTTTTCACAAAGAAAGTTAGGTCGTTTTCTTCTCACACATCAAATTAAATTCACGATGTTGTATTACAAATGCAACGTTTGCAATGATTTTGTTTGTGTAAAAGATATGACTTTGTTGACAAAGTAAACCACAAGGAATACACAGTGATGCGAAAATTGTGTTATGAAACATAACATGTGTCTTGACGGTTCTTACTTTATGGGGTAAATGTATGTTGTGAAAAGGGTTTGCCATTTCTTTGATATATCTATTATGATTATCGTGCTTCGAAATATTGTTTTCTTAAAAATACTCTTATCGTATATGTTTCATTCAATTCATAATAAATAACGATATCACAATATAACATTTTTTTTTTCAATAAATTGGGCTATTGATTATTGGATTTTTTTAAGACAAACTTATGAGGTGGAATGACCTTCTTGAATGAATTTTCCAATATTAATATATTCCATATCTCGGTCAATAAATTGAGCTCCTAAATAACCTTTGATGGCATAACCTGATGTTTACATTTCCAGGCTATTATTTATTTTTTCCTTATACGAGTACTACGCATTTTATTTAATGTTATTGGGCGACGCCTGTATCAAACGTTTCGTAAGACGAAAAAAATATTTATCAAAGATTAATTTCGTTTTTCATACACATATTAGCAGAAAGAGAAAAATATTTTAGTTCCTTGTTCGCATTAAAAGAAAGAAAAACATTTTTTAGGTCACCCACTGAATGCTTGAAATATTTGACCGTTTCTCTCATATTGTTTTTTTTTTTTTTTTTTTTTTTTTTTTTTTTATTAAACAAGTAAATTATTATACAAACATTTGTCAAGGCTATACCTATATACAAATTTATTACTTAACTAATCTTAATTATATGTTATAATTTATGAACTTATTTAATCTTATTTTCCTACATATCATTTTATTTTATTTATTGAATCTTAATATATGAGATCTTAGAAATAATTAACACCTACATACTACTTATAACTAGATAACAATTCTTACACTAATTATTCAGCAAAAACAAGTCCACTCGTTCAGGCTACTTGTATTCCATCACATTCACTCAGACCTTGGTCGTCCCAGCTAATACTGTAAGTGGACTAGTCAGGCAACAGATAATGCTTCGGGAGCTTGTGCTTATAACGGAAGGGTAGGTCGGATTTACTCTCGTAAGCCCCCAGGGCAGCGACTAAGGGATTTCTGTGATTTTGTTGGCTTTTATAGAACTTCACGGTCCAAGCGAGGATGTGGTGTTGTAGGGTTTCTTCTCGCTGTTCAGCGTGAAGTCGGGTAAGATTTGTTCTGGGATGGGTGTTAAAAGATATCTTGAATGCCTTGTTCTGCACTCTCTGGAGTTTCAGGTGATCCGTGTTGCTCACACTACCCCAAACGGGTGCAGCATAGGTCAAGATAGGACGAATAAGGGTTTTATAGAGGAGGAGCTTATTTTTGGGTGAAAGGAAGCTGCGTCGATGAAATATCGAACTGATAGCCCCTATGCCCTTGTGACCCTTCTGTCTGATGGTATTCAAATGGGTTTTCCACGTCAGTCGCCGGTCAAGGTGCAGGCCGAGGTATTTAACCACGTCCTGCCACTCAGCCAGGCAACCACCGATAAATAAGCCGATAAATAATCATATTGTTATACGATGGGATTTTTTGTGAAAATATTTTCATTATTAGTGAAATCAACTTAATACATCACCTCAAAAGAAAATCTTGTAAATCACTCAACAATTTATAAAAAATAAACCTTATCTACCTTACCACATATAAAAGGATTAAAATCACAAACAAACTTTATTTTTGTGTCCACCTTGCACGAATTTATCATGTTACGCAAATAGGGTATGTGAACTCAACAAAACTAAAAAACCTTCCCTAATGACATTCTTAATATCTCGAAAAAAAAAGTAATCCTAATTTAATCACTATTACTTCCGATAGTCATTTAAATTGTCCCAAAATATATAAGTGAATTCGCTGAAACTGATATGATCCGGTTTCTACACGGAACAACGATGTATTAAGTATATAAAAGTAATCAAAATAACAATTTATAAAGCGTCATTTAGAGAATATACTCGTAATATCTTCTAAAGCGCTCTAAATCGGGGTTTAGATTACGAGCGTCTTTAAGGAGAGTATTAGTATTGAAAATTTAAACGGATGACGAAAAATTAAATAATTTGAAAGTAAGAATAGGAAGATGACGGAGTCAATCATTAATTTGGATACTTCTTCATATCTGCATATGTTTAGAAAAATGTATTGGGTAAGAAAACCGCAGAAAATTGATCAAGGTCAGGTGAATTACAAACAAGCGTTTATAGATTTTTAATATGTGATAGCCATAAACTCGTATGTGACTTGAGAGTGTAGTGTTCATAGATAACCAGAAATTTATTTAACGTTACGACATTTATTTTTAACCTCATTAACTAATGTGTGCTAAAATAAATATTATAATATTTAATATTGTTAATGTATTCAAATGTTGTTAAAACCTCTGTGGCGGTCGCACACTCGGAACACTGTGGGCGTCCATACACACGGTCAATGACCGATGAAGTGACCTTTGCATTCCTTAGCAATGCAAAACAAACAATTACAAAGTCCACGCGCCGGCCATTCAACCTTTTAGCCGGGAGCGGACCGCATTCCATACTAGAGCGAGAACGCACCACACTTGTCTCGCCAGTTCCGTATTTGAATGATACCTACATACAACATTAATCGTTTTTGCATTCGCAGAAACGAGACGTAGGCATATCGCGAGCGCATTCCCGCGCACATTCTAAAATGATATAAATACCTACGTTACTAATAAAATTCCTCTCTTTCCGCATTGCGATCTAACGAGTTTTATTTATCAACAAATCATCATCATCTCTCACTTAAGGACTAACTCCTAAACTTCCTTGAAAGGGTTGTCTCCGGGTGTTTTCTGAAGTTGAGTACAATATTCATATATCTGATTCTTAGATGCCAACCATTTCATGTTATGGGATTTATAATGGCTAAAGATCTGTAATTTTCCACGCTCTATTGAATTAATTCAAAAATCGAACTAAAAAAGATTATAATATAGAAAAAAAAATTGGGATGGTGATTTACATCTTTCACTGCAAAACGAAAGATCCTTTCAATTCACCACGGACATGAACTCAACATGATGGCGCAAAACTCTCACTGACCAAACATGTAATTGCTCAGCAGAGCAAATTGAAACGGCACGCGGCATGGGTCGGAGCGAAAACAAAAGGCCTGCCGGTGGCATTGGGTTTTTCGATTCTGATTACTAATTGAATTCCGGGTTAAACAATTAGTGGCGATGGGAAATGGACAATAAAAAAGAATAATTTATTTTACAGTTCCAAAAGTACAAAACCCAACTGTTTCCAGCGCATAACTTCATTACAAAGTTGTTGAATGTTTGCATTATTTTCGCTGCCTTAGTTATCAAATAATTCAGTTCTCATTTGAATGGTTTACGAATGAGCCAGAATCTGTGTATGCATTAATATATTCTGATATTTAAATAAATAAATAAAATAAATACTATATTTTTTGATAGAAAAACAGTATAACGATCTGGTATAATGATAGTTTAAAACAATATTCTTGCACCAAATTTGATGTTTGGAAGTAAAACGTGGACATGGAAAAATACTAAAAATAGGCGAATTTAATAATGAGCGATGAATTTTAACTTAAAACTTATATATTAATTAAAATGAAGAACACTTTGAGATGATGGTTTGGGCATGTATAATAAATGAATGAGGAAAGAGTGACAAAACGAATGCACAGTACAAATATGAGAACAAGGCCTAGTCGAGAATGACTAAGGAGAGTATTGCTGAATCAAGTAAACAATATTTTAAAATAAGGAAATGCCAGAGAAATCGTAAGCGTTGTATGAATTAAGTATATGTGGATGTAGTCGATGTGAAAGATGTGTTGAGATATAAGTGTCTATCACTCTTTCCTTTCTGTCTACCCTGACAGGTAGACGGCGTGATGGGATATACGTATGTGTGAATAAAATATAGTATGTAAATATAATTCCTTAAATTATACGTACATATTTTGTCAGTGTTTTTTTTTGTATAATATGAAGGTGGTGGCTGAAAAACTTCTGTGGTGCCCCCTCCCCCCCACATTTTACATTCCTAAACCATTTCAGAGTGCACTCTGCATCTTACTCAAGATATGAGCCTTAAGTTCACATTCATCCCTAATCACTTCATTATGCATTATGTCATACATTGTCCTCTGTGTATTTTCTCAATGCACGCATTTCTACATAATTTATTCGGCTCCCTTCAGTAAGTTCACGTTTATCTCTCATACACCAAGATAGGTACTAAAATACTGTTGCAGAGTTTCATCTTAACAGATTTGGACACTTCCAGTTTAAGTTTATATGAGTATATTTTAAATCATTTTAAAAAGCCTACAAGTGATTTCAAGGCCGTTTTGTTTGACCTTACGACTTTTCTTTAGGATTTTATTTCTTATTTTTTAAAGTACGAGTATTATGGGTAGCTTTTCAAATGATACCACAGTGGAATACGGTTTATTCACGGATAATGCTAGCAATCGGCTTTTGTTATCATAATAAGTCGGTGCCAAAATCCTCTATATACAATTAGTCATGATGCTCTACAAATTCTTCGTCGTAGTGTGCAATATAGAGTTACAAACTTTGAAAAGCAATACGACTATGAGAATTACATTCAGGGGTTAATGAATGCTAACAAACTACAGTCAACAATTGATGATTTTTTAAATACATTTTTTGTTGCTTCGAAAAAAAGTTGATTTTATAAAATATACCAGATATTAGTGTGTAATATTGTATTAAGCGTATAATGTCGTAATTATTTGCAATACATTAAGTTCAATAATTTAGAAAATTATCCTCCACTTAAAGTTATCAGCCCGTTATTCTTATAAAAAATCCAGGTTTTTTATTGATTATATTATAATAAGCGGATTTAACTGTATAAAAGCTAAATATCTCTCTTCATCTTATGTACATTTAATATCTAACGCGGTACGTACCAAAACCGTTCAAATCGTATCTTCTTTCCGAGGGTTTCCTAGAAAATAGTGCAGTTTTCAATACGGTCAACAGTACTTAAGATATCTCATGGTCTTCGAGAGATTTTCTTTAACAATATCATGTTTTATCAGCAGGCATCATAGTGATGATAAGGGACAGTGGATTATGGATCTATGTTTGGGCCATTGTTTGCCATTTATCATAGGCTCCCCTCTTCTCCTTTTTGGGCGGGGCTTGCAGCCTATATAGAGCGTTATCTTTTTGTAACGTTTTTAATCTTAAGAGTATTGTTATATTCCATAGCTTTACGCTACGACTTTATTTTTTAGTGTACTTGGCTATCACTTTCTTATTATAATGGAAGATTCCAGAATCTATTATATATGCAAACTACTTACAGAAGAAATAATCAATCCCCAGTCGAAAAATAAACACCTGTTGTATGTGGCTGACAATAACTTCGGTTATCGACAATTGAGATTATTTTAGCAGCTGTATTCTTGAAGAGAATTATTAAGACACTAAACATTTAAATATATGTTTAGCAGCTGTATTCTTGAAGAGAATTATTAATCGGTTTAAATCTATGTTTAGCAACTGTATTCTTGAAATGAATTATTAATCGGTTTAAATGTATGTTTAGCAGCTGTATTCTTGAAGAGAATTATTAATCAGTTTAAATATCGTATTCTGCATGTCTTCTACATAAGCGCTTTTTAATACCTTGTTTTTCTATTAAAAGTATTTAAAGCAAAAAACAAAAATCATTTATAGTACTGTATATAGTAAGTTAAGTGGAAGATGAGCAGTCATACAATCTAAAATTACTTGGAATTGGGAGATAAAAAACTATATGAAGACAGATTTAGCAACGAGTAGACTCAAAAGTTCTCGAGAGATCCTTGGACAAACTTATTTGGCAGCCTTACAACCTCGACTCCTAATTAATAAGGGGGAAGGAAATGACATCATTGGTCCGTAGTTGGTTCTTCATCCTGGCAAAATTACTTTTTGCTACTTTATTTTTGTTTCAAACTAGTATTAAAATACATTAGTAACATTCAACATTAAACAAAGTGACATGTAATTACTAGGACTGGATACCCAATCGCTAGGACGCACACATAGTCTTATAGGATGGAGATTTAAATTGTGGTACAAATTCAGCCCCCACACTACGCATACTACATTCACACACTTCGTTCGTATCCTGAACGTGAAGAGGTAACAACACTTGAACACGTCTATCGCGTATGAGTATTACACTTTCGTTGTATACAGTACAACCTGGCAGATTTATTGCAATGTAGTAATTTCTACCAAAACACAGAAAGATGTTTAAGAAGTATTAAATAAAAACCAGAATAGAACCTTTTCAAAAATAATTAGCATTCTTACATAACGGATTGGAAATCAGTCGTCTTATCATTTAGGCCACGGAGTTCGTCAATATTTCGTTACTAAACTAGTGCCCCTTTTTGGTTTTTAATTTAAATCCAATCCAAAACTCTTGAGTAAAACAAAGTAGTCTTAAAGAGAATTATTAAGACACTCGAGATGACTTTTAAAATTTACTTTCTTCAGAAATAATTACAATTGACGATTCCGTGAATAGATTATTTATAAAAATATTATTCTTGAAAATATTTGTAGCCACTTCACAGGAAAGCATTTACTAATATTTTCATAAATTTCTATTCGTAAGATTGTTTTTTTTTTTTCAGTTAATTTTCTTGATGTTAGAAAAGACAGAAATACGAGGCTCAACCAAATTTGCCAAATTTAAAAAAAGTGAAAATCTTTACAATAAGAGAGTATACATGATGAGGTATACGAGGCAGGAAGATGTGTGCTAGGATAGAATGAAGTGGAAACATATCATCTTTGTCTACTCCAACAAAGAAACAGTGTGATCGTGGTGATGATACATATTTCAGTATTAAAACTGTTATGATTTCAAATGTATTCCTAGTTGTTTCATATTTTTTATAGATTGCTTTTTTTTCTTTTTGATGTAGGTCTTAGATATGTTATTTTTATGAAAATCGTTCTTAGAAGGCAGAGCACCAGCTGCGTCTTCTAATTTTAGGCAACCTTTCTAATTTGCAACGTCCTGTAGGGGTTTTGAATGCTGGTGCTATATATGGGATTTTGTCACTGTCCGTCTTATTTGAATGGTTATATCAGTACCACTTCCTATCTCTGCTCCATCTGACTGTCGTGTAAATCTGTTGCAAATCTCTCGGATGCGAGTGTTTTTGACCCAAAGAGATTTTTCTGCGTTGGTTAAACGCGTTTTCATCTCAGGTGATCGATGAAGACACTTTGTTCTAGTTATGTCAATTTTGGTTTTGATACTTTAAATAATACACGGCCTGATATAGAACTTACAGATTCAAACTTTGCTATCAATATGGATGTGTTCATTTTTCCTGATTATATCTCTTCAACAACAAGATTTGGTGGGTGGCTTAATTTGTTGTTCACTCCCCTAGTTTTTCATCTATGACAAGTTTGTACATCATAGGTGAAAAGAAAAGGCGTCAGAAAAGAAAGGGCCAAATCTATTAGAGCACCAAAATACATGACGCGGACGGTAGGTTGATCACATAGGAAATCAAAATATGCGATAGATGGAAAGATTATTATTCTACATTACTAAATAAATGAGGAATTTCCACGAACAACTGCTGCATCAGAGCAACCAGTGCTTGGGCCAGTTGAAGTTATCACTCCGATAGAAGTTAAAGTATCAGAAATGAAAAAGGTGAAAGCTGTGGGGCCAAACAATATTCCAGCGGAATTGCGGAAAGAGTGTGGTGAAGTGGACCATAAATGGATGTGCAACCTCCATATTAAAACACTGACTGGAGTACCAATACCAGAAAGCTTTAAGAAGAGCTATCTTCTCCCATTCTATAAAAATAAGGGAGACACCAGGAAGTGCGACAATTATAGGGGGATAAAGCTTATGTCCCACACTATGAAAATAAAAGAGAGGATTATCAACAACCGAATAAGGAATGTTGTCAATATTCACGACGATCAATGTGGCTTCGTGTCGGGAAAATAAACTATAGATGCAATTCAAACAGTCAGAATCCTAGTCAAAAAATATCGAAATGCCAAAAAAGACCTACACATGGTATTTATAGACCTGGAAAAGGCATTCGACAGGGTACTCCGAAGCCTGATTTGGGCATTGAGATCTCATGACGTACCGGAAGGATATGTGCTTTCCATACAAGATATGTATACCAATGGAAAAACACAAATAAGATGCACGTCGGGAACATCACATGAATTTCCAATTAAAGTGGGGGTGCACCAAGGATCTGGCCTCAGTCCATTGCTGTTCATAATTGTCATGAATTATCTAACAAATCATGAAGTGAACGGCATCCTCAAGACTACGCTTTTTGCAGATGATAAAGCACTGATATCAGATAATCATTGTGACTTGTAGAGCAGCCTGGAGAGATAGAGAAAGATCCTGGAGGAAAACGGCTTAAAAATTAGTAGAAAAAAGACAGAATATCTGTACCTGACATTTGAAGACCCAAATGCCACAACTCCTTCAATGCAACTGGATGGGGAAATATTAGCCGGCTGTGACTCATCTAAGTATCTGGGCTCACTCATTCACAAAGACGGAGGGTGAGCCGCGGATGTTGACCATAGAATAAGTGGGGGATGGATGAAATTCAGATCGGTAACAGAAGTCTTGTGTGACCCAAAAATGCCTATAAAACTGAAAGGAAAGGTGTACCAGACTATCGTTAGACCCGCAATTATGTATGGCTCAGAATGCTGGACTATGTATAGCTCCTACTCTAGGCAACTTGAAACAACAGAAATGCGAATGCTTAGGTAGTTGGCAGGAGTATCACTGAAAAATAAAATCAAGAGCTCACGCATTCGTGGTAGCCTGGGAGTCACTGACATAAATAGTAAGCGAGAAGAGTGACAGCTGAGATGGGACGGGCACATAAGACGGAGACCACTAGACCACACTGGAAATCAGGCAATGTCTGTGGATCTTCCTCGACAGCCATCCAGAGGAAGACAAAAGAACTCCTGGATGACTAAATGCTCCAAAATCCTGCAGAAAAACGGCCTTGATAAAAGCGCCCAGAACCGAAGAATATATAGCCTGAGAACAAGGAGAGCCGACCCCAAGTTGGGACAGGTTCCAGGAAGAAGAAGAGACAAGTTTGCACGTCATCGGTTGTTTGGATATCGTTAAACTGTTAGTTTTGTTTCTTAACGTTTTTTTAGTATCTTTTTATTATTGTATTGTCATATTTTGCTACATACGATCTACATTACTTCATTGGTACGACATGTATGTACCAGCCCGGCTGTTGTGGGCTTAATTCCCGTTGAAATTTTTTGAATCAAAATTCTAGTTTGGTTTAAATACGGTTTTTTCATATATTTCTGGTTGATTGGAAGAAATTTCAACATGGCAATGCCGGGTTATACTGTATATACTGAAATTGTAATTCAATACAATGATGTAATTTGGTATTACGTAACGATGAAATAAAGTAAAATAAATAGGGATAAAAAGTCAAACAAAATTAAATACTGCTTCGATGGTTTTATCATTAAAGAAAAAAATAAAATTCACTGCCAGCAGTTCAATTTGCAGCAGTCCATATGAAGGTTTCATCAATCTCCATTAACACAAAATTCTCTTGTATTTTTTTTTATCATCTGAATCGTGGTTCATTATTAGAATAGAAGGGGTTTAAATTCAATTGTTTAATTAACTCTTGTTTTCACATAATAATAGAACAATTATACGAGTAGTAACAAATAAACTTTTGATTATAATTCTTTATAGTAGGTATATATATACGTGTGTCAAATACGTTTAAATAAATTAAATGTATTTATATTGTTTTAATTAGTCATGTAAATTTACTGTCGCAAATAGGATATTGGTGATAAACAATCCCTCATGATCGACGATGATCGTCAGTTCCAATATGGATGGTTAATGTTTTATTAATTTATTTTAAATTTCCCGCACCGTTTTCTCTTAGGGCCCTTTAAAAATCTTTTTTAGTTGGTCGTAAGAGATAGCCACATGACGACGAAAGTGGAATACAAAAGACTGCATGTGCATTTATTGGCATATTGTGTGCAAACTGTTGCACTTTAGTAAACACACTATCTTGATAGATCAAAACCCAAAGTTCATGTGGTAAGGATTTAAAAATAACAAAACAAATAAAAAGGTGTCAATGTAGGTAAAATACGCATGACATTAAGACCAAGGAAGTATCATTGGATCAAGGAAATTATATTTTGAAAGAAGGAAACGTAGAAAGTCAGAGAAATCGTGGATATGATAAGGTGTGATATTGTATGATAAGGTGTATAGATGTGAAGGAGGCAACTTATGTGTGTCGTGATAGGAAAGGCTGGCACTCTACCTCTTTGTCTAGCTTGATAAAGAAAGGTCATGATAGTGAATATACATATGTTATAAATTCCTAAGTGAAATTGATAAATGAATGGAGACTTACAGTATGTTTGACAACAATGTGTACGACGAACTCAAAAATGATTTGGGATGAGGCATTAAAAAAATACACACGTACTACGTGATATAAACCGGGATGCTTTATTATTAATAAGTTATCCCGTCACCCCCACTAGTAATAATTGCCTGGCATCTCTGAGGCATACTTTCTACTAATTTTATAGCATCATCTAGGGGCAAAGACTTTCATATAAGTCGAATCTGTCAAAGTAACTACTCGACGTTCCAGATATTTTTCCTTCGGTGCTTGAACTTCATGAGTGTCCAAACATTTTCTATAGAATTTGCATCTGGCGACTGTGACGGACAATCCATTACGTCAACGTCATTTTCCTGTTTCCACGCAGTACAAAGACGACTCCGATGTTGTGGGTCCTCTTGCAGTAGCTAATTTTCATTTTTTTCTTATGAGTCACCTTTGGTAAGATAGTAATAAAGCCCCGTGATATATTTTAACCATTTTGGCAGTGTTCAAATTATTAGTAAAGATGTGCAAAGTGCCAAAATCCCTGCTTTGAGAAACAGCCCTATAGGTGGACTTTTACCGAGTGTTTAACTGTCCGCTGGACGAGTCTATTGGTGCGGGCACACCAGGTGTGAAAAATGTGAGAACGTGCCCAAAAAAATTTTCGTCATTTTCTGTGCAGTGCGACGATCTGGCAGATCATCGATGTTTTTTATGTCGAAATAGACCACTTACTTAAAAATGTCTTCGACTTTCTCATGTATTTAGCAACGGCTCCGTAAGACATTTTCGGATGCGTACACAGAAACACGGCTTCGTAACATAATGCGTACGCGGCACTCATGGTGAAATATATTCTTGTCTAACCAAGGTCGAACGACAACTGATTTTTTTAAATGAAGCGTCTAGGGGGGAGAGTTCTGCTACCTACTCGCGTTTAAATCTACCCTCTGGCGGTTTTCAGGAAAAAATGTAGCAATGCACGCTCTTGTCAAACAGATTGTACGTATTTTCTTAACCTTATTTATATTTTTATGTGGGGTGTGAAATATATAGGGTGGAAAGTATAACAGAATACAGAATAAAGTGATTAGAAATTAATGTAACCTTAAGGCTGATGTGTAGAGTTAGATGAAGAAGGTCGCTCTGAGATGGTAAAGACACGTGCTATGAATAAATTATGAAAGACAAAAAAAATATACAGTGTATATGTGAGTGAAATAGGCAATAGAGGAAGATCAAGGAAAATCAAGTAAATGATATAATATTGCGAAAAACAGAAAAGTAAGAAGTAAAAAATTGTAGGTGCTATGTGAGAAGGTACATAGATGTGAAAGAGGCAAAATAAATATAACAAGATAAGAAAGTGTGGCTGGCATTCGGTCCTTTTTGCCGACCCTAGCAGTGAAATGGGATGATATTATGTTTGTTTGTATTTATATTTTATTTTGAAAATATATTTAAATCAGCAACATTAAATTATGTAATGGATTTATGTCTGAAACTAGGTGATCTATTGGATTTTTTATAATCTTGACGCCTAATAAGTTTTCCGATCCATCAAATGTAAATAATACCGTTTTTTATGGTACAATGGTGATCACACCAAAATTATAAATGAATGACTACATAAGACAAAAAGCGGGTGTAAAAATTTATATAATATTTACTTAATAACGTCTAAGACCTACTTTGAAGCAAACAATGGTGGGTAACCCGTCCATGAGATTACCATAAATTTTTCAAATATATAATATAGAAAGTTTATTTTAAAAGATTTTGAATAATGCAAATAATATACCAAAAATGTGACAATGAATTTGAATGAACTGTTTATTTTTATGATAATTGTCAACACTTTTGCGGATGTGGAAAAGCAGGGCATGGAGAGAACGGTCTCATTAAAAACAATAAAAGGGCAGTTAATATAGCATCGTTTAGAGAGCAGACTCTCCTCAAGGGTGCTCCAACTTAGAGATCGAATCCACCTTTATTAAAAAAATTACAAAATAAATATATTTAAGTTATGTGTTATGAAAGGAAAGCAGTGGTTGCGGCTATTAGATTTTTCACTTCCCCGCATTTGCATATGTTTAGAAAAACACATTTCATAAGCGAATTACAAAAACTAATTAATCGAGCCTTTAAACTTTAAAATAATTGAAGTAGGTACGAAACTCGCTGTTCGTTATCGTCATGATGTAAATATTACTTAACAGTTTTAGTACTTATACGTATTGTTAGCAGATTTTTTTTACCAGATTGGTATTCTGTTTCTATTTTTAGGGTACCATTAGTAATTGAGCCCAAAACTCCCACGGGTACGAAGGGATTCAGATGCGATTAAATACTACGTCAGTAAATACTACGCCAGGTTACCATTTGAGTAATGATGAATTTGAACATATTTTAATCTCTTTATCTGCTAATTGCTAAATTGTTGAAATAGACGAAAAAGGAAAATGTTGTGGCTTATATCAGTGAACAGAATTTAACACACAACTGTTTTTTTTAAGTTAATTGATAAACAATAATTTATTTTATTTACAGAGATTTTTAGGTTCCGACCGTCGCAAATTGTAAATCATCATTTTTTACTAATCACTGACGATCGCAGATATGTTTTGAAATAACACAATTTTAAATTAAGTTAAAATAAAAATCCTTTATTAATCAATCAATATTATATGCTTATAGCGACATTAAGCTACTAAACTAACTGGAAGGGTATGTTTGCTTTATTGTAGCATTTCTCGAAATATCTTAACTTAAGAAGCTTGTTAAAATATAATATGTTCTTCTACTTCTTAGAATCTAGAATATTCCATTCCATGCGATAGCGTTCAATTCTGCAAAAGCTATAACAAGAAAATTAAACCTATTTACACGAGTTACCTAGACAAGGCTGTTTAGTACATGGCCTAGACTAAACAATCTCAATACGTTTTATTACTACGCAATACTATTGAGATGTTAAATTATTTTAGTATTTTCATACAATAAGATACATTTTTTATACCACATAACGGTGCTCACAATCATATTTTTCTTGATGTAGGTATATGGTTTCAATAGTATTATTATTATATTTAATAATAATGAAACGATAATTTATGTGGACAAGTGGACGCTCTGGATTCGAATCCACTATTATAGATGGATTAAAGAGTTGAGTGTAAGGATAGAAAGGTGGCGGCAGCGTCTTTTATAATAGATTTGAAACGTCCCAATATTTGCATATATTTTGAAAAAAATATATTTAGTAAGAAAACCGCAGAAAATTTATCAAGATAAGGTGAACTACCAAGAAAACTTCGCAGATCGTCCGATATGTGATAGTAACACATTTGGTTTTAGGTGATACGTAGTGTTTATATATAATCATAAATGTTATTAAGACTTCCGTTAAATATGTGTCTTCAAGGGCTTCTTAAAGCTGCACGACACCCATATATATCTCTTTGATAAAATATTTACTGAAATGATATCATGAATTTAAGTTTAAATGAGAACAATTAATTGAAATAATCTAGTTTAGGTTCTACTTCACATATCAATAAAAAGATCGATCTTATTTAAACATAATCCAAGAAAATATTATATCAAATAACAATAATACAACATTCTTGGGTCTTTTAAGCAAGTCAGTCTTAAACACCAATATTATATAAGTTTTAACCTAGTGAAAATGCATGCGTTAAGCCTTTTTAAACATGACGATAACTTGATTTTTTGACTCGATCGAGTACTAAACTTGCATGTGTAAACGTAATTTTTAATAAATTAACTAGTAATCTAACAGTCAGGAAAAAAATCTCAATAAACAGAAGATCAATTGTACTCGTACATTGGTTTCTTCGATCTAGTGAGATCAAATGATAATTTTTTTTGTATCTGATTTTTTTTTTAAAAGTACTGGACATGCTGGGTTATTTGAACTCCAAGCTTTAAGCCATTTTATAAGAAAAAAATTGCGCTGCGAGTAATTTCCCATTTCCGTGATGTCAGACCATACGTCTGTCGTATTTTTTTCATACTAAGGTGTGTCGCAACCGGAAAACGAGTCCCTTTAGGCAGTTCCTTCTTTGTCACTGTGTGACGTCGCGCTTATTAAAAAATTAAGAAGATTTCGATTTTCTAGTGTAGACCGCGCTGAATGGAGATTTATTGTGTCCCCCATAATAGTATGGGTGGAGGTAAGCTCGAGTTTAAGAGAACATAGGGGGTCAAGCTATGCAATCAGTGTGAAACGTAGAGTTATCTACTCTAAGTTTTATAAATGAAATAAGAATAGATATATTAATGGATTTTAAACACCTCGATTTAAAAAAAAGTAGACAATCAATCATTTATTCACATATCTAGCATTGTGAAGTTAACAAATGTCATTCAAGTTTAAGTAAATGCCAAGACAATAATTTATCTTAATGAAAAGTTATTTGAAACAAGAACGCACCGAGACCCACTGAATCGAGGAAGATAAAATAAAAAATAATTGTGCTCACCATACGATAATATACAATAGTTTATTTGAGATATAATGAAGCTAAATAACAAATGGTATAAATCACAACTTCCGTGGACTAGGTAATTAAATACTCATATTTTGTCTGGTGATTGTACTTACGTCCGTATGTAACATTAGGCATTGTTATAGTTACGGTTTAATAATAATTCAATTAAAGTCGTAGAATATATTGTTTATAGTTAAGGCATTAACGTTGGGGAGGTTTAAAGACATTGTAATTTATTTTATCAAGCAATAATTATTCCACTTTTTTCTCCCCTGAAGATAGGGTGAAAGCCTTAAAACCGGTAGGGTTATACCGTTACAAAAAAGTAGAATAAACAGTGTTTAATAAAACCATCAAAAAAATTGCTACAAATAAAGGCTATCCTGGAAGCCTCATTGATTCACTTTTAAAAAACAAAACAAAAAAGAAACTTATAAAAGATAACATATTTAACGACAGCTATAAGCATACCTATAAATGGAGCAAAGTCCTATTTATAAATAACAAATCATATGAAATAACCAAAAATATTCCAAGTCACATGAAGCCAGCCTTTTACACTAATTTTATTCTCCGAAAACTCTTATTTATTGGGAAAGGCAAAAATGAAATACTTAGCAAAAGTGGTGTGTATAAACTTTTATGTGTTGACTGTGATAATTTATATATAGGAAAGGCAGGAAGATCCTTTGAAAAGATATTTCGTGAACACAAATCCGCCTTACCAAATCCTCTAATTTCTTCTGAAATGGCTAATCATTGTCACCGTGAAAACCATACTTTTTCTATCGATGATGCCAAATTCTTACATATCAGTAGTAACGGAAATAAATTGGACAGATTAGAGGTCCTAGAAATTTCTAAGGCAGTACATCGATCCGAACATCTGGTAAATACATATATTCAAAAATTTCTCCGCTTCTGGCCGAAATCGTCCCATGCCTCCCTTACCCCTCAGTCCCCAAGCCGAATGTCACCAACCGTTGAAGCGTGTATATCGGTGCCAGTTCGAACAGAATTTAGTTTTGTTTGTGCTCCCCTGAAGATGAGGTGAAAGCCTTAAAACCGGTAGGGTTATACCGTTACAAAAAAGTGGAATAAACAGTGTTTGATAAAATAAATTACAAAGTCATAGAATATTTTTAATATTCAAATATTATTTGACAAGTGTTATTTCTTAATATTATTTTGAGATATAAAATAACAACTACAAATTATGTTATAATTATGAAGATACGACTTGACTGTTGAATAGAAAAGTATAAATATTAAAATGAGGAAGATTTTTTTTTTTTAACTCAATGTTAAGATTCACTCACTTTATACTGTAGATTTGTTAGTGTACTCGTATACCTATTTGTTTTTAATATATTTGAAGTTTTCTGTCAACAATATATAATATACACATACTCGTATATGGTATACTTTGTTCTGAGGTTCGTTTAATTGATATTACTCAAGATTTTCAGTTTCATTCTGGATTTATTCAACTAATAGTTTTTGTTAAAAAATACCTTTTAATGTTATATTTTTTATTGTTTCTGTAGGACCAAGCTTTTATTTAAAGTATTAGAGACTTAACACATTTTTATGGATCTAAGTGATAAAATTCAGTAACGATGAGCAAACGAGACTTGACAAAAGCAGCAATACGACTACATGAAGCAGCACAACGTCATAATAAAAAAAATTACTATCGTAATTCTTGACCGGTTATTTACAAGTAAAATATAACTGTTAAATTTTAGTTTTGTTGTGAACTATGGTGCAGGAAATACACGAAAAAATGCTTTTAAATAATTAATCATTATATTTACTAGATAATAAGTAATAAATGGCGTATATTGAGTATCAACTCTGAAATCAGAGCGCCAACGGTTAACTTTTGAATGTCACTATTTGGTATATTTAAACTTAAAATAAATTAATGAGTTTATCTTAAGAAATCCTGGTTTCAGTATTCTGCTTGAAAATGTTTAAATTGCCTTTAAATTCAAGTTTAACCAAGAAAGTGAAACGTGTTTTGAGAACCATTCAATTTGTTCAAGAAAAATCCGTTCATCATAATGTCAAGAAGAAGGAAACGTTTCAAGTCCGAAGAAATCTCAATTAAGCTAAGGAATTAGGGACGTCAGCCTCGGTTCGGGGCCAGGAGCTGGCGTCAGGTGCGGTGAGGAGGGCCAATCAAGTGGCTATAAATTGTCCAGCTACATGGGCGTGCTGTCAGGGGCCGGGACACGGTGGACAGTGCCAAACACGGTCTCTTCTCTTCAACACATTTTGTTGGCTAGACCAGTGCCGTTTTATATTTTTTATACTCTATATGCTCATCATAAAAATGGTTTTCGGTCCACTGTATATTAAAAGAGCTTTCATAAAACTGCCCATTTTTATTTTTGAATAAATGTAAAGAACCATATGACGCCGTTCTAGAAGACACTAGTGATTTAAAAAGTTTTATATTTCTCTTCAGTGACTCTTCAATGGGTGTGTCTTGGTCCCCCCCTCCCCCATTATCTTTCTTCCTTTCACCTAGACGCTGAAGAAAATGTAAAATTTGTTATATGCAAATCTTCAAATAATTCCTGTCTTCTTTTCATTCTGTCGTTAATCATTTTATTTTCCTTGTATAAAGCTAACAATTTTTTGGAAGTTTAAAGAGCCCGCCAATTTGTTATATAAAGTTTGAAGTATTAAAATAAAATCAATAAATAAGTAAGCAAAAATTTTTTTTTTTCATATTTTTCTATAAAAGGGTTGAAAAATTCGAATAATTTATTTATTGATTGAACATTTTTAATGTAAATACAATCTGATGGGCTTATTGTCAGGTGGAAATCTCTTTCAACCAACCTGACAAAAGAAAATTAAGCAAGTTACATGGATAATAATGCAGATAGATTATGAACGTGATGTCTTTTTCTGATGTAAGAGAATATTAACGTTGTCATTTATAAGCTAAATCTTGTTATACTCGTACATACTTATAAACAGTTACACAAAATAAATATTAGATTATACAATTAAAATATATTTACTTTTATTATTGTTTAAATGCTTTAAAATCCATAATTCCCAAGGTCTTAATGACTGCACACCTTGGTAGTATCGGTTAAACATGATACGTTTAAATCTAATTTAGGTAAGAAAAAAAATCTGAAATATAATTGTCCAGTGTCATGTAAACGGGAGGAAAACATTAGAAACTTAGCCACACAACTAAGTATTGTGGCAATACAAAAACCAAAACAAATAGATATAACCAGACATATAGTAACGTAAGTCATAAAGCGTAGGCAGTAAGTCAAAAAGTGATAAGATTAAAATATAATCATCATATTCTTGACTAAAACTATGGCTTAATGGTGTTATAAAATATTATCTAAGTATTTAAGCTACAGCTATAGTATAGCTTAGATAAATGGATATATTTAGAACTGCATAACTTGTATTACTATGGACCGGCAGTATTTTTAACCGTTTCAATTTTTCTGTGCTCGTTGGTATTATACTAGAAATGAAAGTTATTATTGATAAAATGCATTGTACAAATTACAATTTGCCGCTTTTTTACATTTCATGACCACCCACAACTCACTGGAAGGTTCTCCGAAAAGTGAGTATATCGATTCTTGGAGACCTAGAACTTAAAGTCTGCGGACATGGATGCAGCCGTCGGAGAGTCTGCTGGTCAGATGCCACCTACCATTAGCCGTATGAAGATCTCTTTGTAACCTACGCTCCTACGAAGATAGATCAATAGAGAATCTCCTTAGTTGGAAGATTGGCGCCGAAGATCCCCCACTATGTATATATTTGGCGACATTCAATCAATGACACACCTGATGCTTTCTCTCTATTCGAAAGAAGACATATTAAAATGCCAGTTGCATTTTTCAGAGTTAATATGTTATACAATGCTGGTATTGTCGATATAATTGAAATGCAATACGTTTTATCTTCATTATCATATTTACCTATCAGGTTCTCTCGGTCCAATACAGCATATTCGCATAGTTTTTTTTTCCGGTACCCTTCAACATATCTATTAAGATTTTTCGAACACTTTTTTATATCTCAAGTCCAACCTTCAACGAAACTGTAGAGAAATTTCGCAGACTTTTCAGATATTTGGGTATTTAGCTGGTCCAAGACCCTTTCCAAATACTCGCTCTAGGCTGAGGCTTAGAAGACCTGCATGGAAGAAACAGCCCTGAATTTGACCTTGTCGTAAACGTGTTGTCAATTTAAGACATTTTGATTTTTCTAAGCTTTTATTTAGAAATTCGATAAATTTCACAAGTTTGGTTTTCAAGAAAAGATTTTTTTAGCGAACACGGAATGCAAGTGCAATACAATAGAAAAAATACTGATTTTTTTACAAGAATGTAAAGATGATACAAACATAGAAAAGAGAATTGCTGTTTGCAAAATAATATGTTTGAATGCGAAACACTGATTTAACGAATTTTTATAGCAATTATAAATTAAATATGTGGTAGAGGACGACTTAAAAATGGTATTGTTGGGTCAAGTGAATAAAATTTTGAAAGAGTAATGGTAAATAGTTAATGAAACAGTGGGGGCTGTATGAGTTGGAGTATGAATATGAAGAAGGCAAAGGAATATGTTGTGATAGAAAGATTTGACTCTCCGTCCTTTCCGTTTATCCCAACAGAGAAATTGCGTGATGGTATGTATGTGTATACGTTGTAATTTAGAAACTTAGCGATTATTAAAAAAAAACTGATCATCATGCTGGCTTATAAGTAGATATATAATTATTAATTTACTCCATTTTCTCGGTGACACATTTGAAAAAATGTAAATGATATAATGAAAAGTTTTATAAGCTATTCAGACTCATCATATTATGTCACTTTTAGTGACTTCACACCATATTGTCGATTTTCCGCAAGAGACGGTTAATCATACATTTTTGCATTCAGCTTCTTACCCTTTTCTGACGTATTATTCATTCATTTAATTATGTTAATGGTTCTCGTTCTTCTTGATTGGTTACGTATTTTATTTGAGATTAAAATAAACGTAATGAAACAGATTATATGGTATAGTCACTGTCGTAATACCAGTATCATCGTATTACCACCTATGCTCTTATATAGGACTAAGTAAACGTAATGAAACAGATTATATGGTATAGTCACCGTCGTAATACCAGTATCATCGTATTACCACCTATGCTCTTATATAGGACTTAATAAACGTAATGAAACAGATTATATGGTATAGTCACTGTCGTAATACCAGTATCATCGTATTACCACCTATGCTGTTATATAGGACAAAATACCAGTATCATCGTATTACCACCTTTATAGGACTAAATAAATAGATCCATTAAATTATCGAAAATAACATATTCTTTTTTTTTCAAATTTAAAACTTGACATGATTATTTTGATAAAAAAATTGTCATTTATAAATTTGAAAGACTTTCAATCTTTTTATTTTAAAAAATTCATCTCCAAGCCATAATTTTTATCATTTTTTTGTAGGTTCAAATAATTCGAAAGTTTTTTAAAGATTTAAGTCGTGTAAAAGATTTTAACTTCATTGACGTTCGACTCAAATAAAATATTATTGAAAATTCATTAACTCTTAAATAAGAAAAAAATATTAAGCCGTTAATTCTATTTTAAAGACTACAAAGAAAAAACTTGAAATTTGGATAATTGATTACTTAAAAAGTGAAAAATTTATGTCTTTTTCATACTTGATCTAATACATTGTGCTTTTATCCTTCAAAAGAATGTCATTCACACAACTTTGACCTTAACGACTGTGGTTTTTGAAGGAAACATTAAAACCAAAGTTAATACTTGGTTTTTAGGTTCCCCGGCAGAATCGCTTGTCCGAGAATTTTTATGAGATTTGGAGCATTCTCTCTAGCTTCGAGGTCAAAAATTGAAATCCACCATCATGTGTAGGATATATATATGGATAAAGCTATCGTCATCATCGAGTTAAACAAAGTTTCCGATTCCGAGAGGTTTTTTTTGGTGAAATAGTGGACATGTGAGCTTTTTATGCTTTAGTTACTGTGGACTTTTTCAGATGAATTATATTAAGCTTAAAATCATAAAAAAATCACCTAACAATAAACTACATAAAAAATACCCTCAAATGGCCATTGAAAAGTAAGGGTTGAGGATTTCAATTGGCGATTGATGTACCCAGAATTAGTTATCTTATAATACGGGGAAATTAAGTGAAAATGATATTCTCTCGCAAAAAACACCAAAATTTTACAATTACATTAACAATGGCAGATCTCTGAAGAGGGTCTCTGAGGTTAGGGACCTGAGGTTAACTCTCGACTCACGGTCAACCTTAATTAGTCATATTGACAACATCATTTCAAACAGCCGTTTGATATTCGGTTTTGTAATTAGATAAACAAATATGTGGTAGCACTAGAAACATTCTGTAGGTCCTAAGTTTGAAGTGTAGTAGATTATTCCTCTGTGGCATAATCACCGCATAAAAACGTTCTCATACGTGGCGTGTAAGAAATTCAAAACAATTTTTTGAGTTTTATAGTATTAAGTAGGGGCTTTAGTATTATGCGAATAAGATTATGATCGTACTTTTAGAATTTCTTCAACTAACCTTATTTTGAAAAAGAAAATAATGTTCGAAGGAATACTTTTCTGTGGTCTCTTGAATAATGAGACTGAGATTATCTGTGAGGAACTCACATGAATTATTGTTTTCGATATTCCGGACAGATTGTTTAATTTTAATAGGATTTTCAGATCGAGATCCACACTACAAACTATAATTTTTTGTACCACGCAGGATTACATGGAATTAGAAATATAATGGATATGAGGGTAGAAATTTTCAGAGTAAAACTTAAATCTTTCGAGTTCTCAAACCCCATATTCTGGGTTGTTTTATTTTTGGTGTGTGTTACTACTGGTTTGGATTTAGGCGTTTATGAAATCATTCATTTGCTGCGTATTCGTTGCTGTTTTCATTTGTTTGTGTTTTTTTTTTGTGAATTTAAATCAAATTTATTTTATTTGTAAAGGCTGCTGCCGTAAGCGACCAAGAAATAAATAAATATCGAAAGCTATATTTCAAATTTTATGCAAATGTATCAAAACAGTTCAAGAATACGATTGCGCGAAACTTTCCTTTTTAAATGAAGAACCATACAAATAGTATTCAGTCTTATGAAAAAGAGTCAGTTTATTTATTAATAATTAATGTAAAATATTTTGTCCTTAAATTATTTACATCTGCTAAATAGAATATCTAGGTGCTTACTATAGAAATATCGTTAAATATTTGGCATCCTTAAGTGGTTTACGTTTAATAATAGACAACACCTCCGAGAGGCTAACGATTTCGACCTTAAAGGACCTCTTTATAGAATCCTTTTGGACTTGATGTGGTATGATTATGATAAATTGGTTCAAGTTGGTGTGGATAGTTGGTATAGGCGTGAGAAAGTTTCATCACCGAAGTATTAAATTATTCAAACCTAAATAACTTATCTTTACATGGTACTGTGGTAAGTTGTGTAAAGTTTCAAATTAACCATCCCATGAACTAAGTTATAATAGGTATGAGCATACAAAATTTGTGAGTTTGATAGTATTGACATAGTCGAACAAAACAGTTGATTTGCATAATGCTCACAAACTGAGCAAATATTTTTAGAATATTCAATTTAAAACTGCATCTTGTAAATTGTATAAATATTATAATATATAATGCACTGATTGTTGTTTCAAGAAATAGGTCAGAAATGTTGTAAAATATTTTCTACCAAGGAACCTAAACAACCATGATTCAATTAACAGTCGACATTATTGTCTTCTTCCAGAACTTCCAGTCTTAAGGTAGTCAAGACATACAAATATATTTTAAAGTATAAAATATTCGTAATATTACTTAAATTTTTCACCAACCCACGCTGTTTAATAGGACAAAATAAGTCCCAGTACAACGCGACCTACGAGTACACAAGAAAATCCTTCTTGTCATGAATTTCAAAACATTTTGTTTCCGAAAATAATGCTGTTATTTAGCATTTTTATTTCATAACTTTCAAAATTTATGCTATATGGCTGAAATCAGTGCTTCCCAAATTGGTTGATACCCCCTCCTGGAATGATCCAGGGGGGCGGTAGTTGCCTCGGGTGTAATTGGTGGGCATCGAGTAAAAATAAAGGACGGTGGAAGAATAAAAAGGAGAATATAAGAAAAATTTAATGAACGGTTCGTATATATTTCATCTGTCGTGTAACAGAGTTCAAGTGGTAGTGATTTTTTTATTTTTCAAATAAACACACAATATGTAAGTTATAACCGATCAGTGGTCGAGTCCTCCGACAGGTATTAACTAGCAGTTTCCGGCAGACCAGCATGTCGCGCATTGTCGGGTAGTCCAGCATGCATCGGCAGGAATGCGCAAGTGTAATGTCTAGTTTACAATACGATATTATACATAGGTGAAATGTTTTGAAAACTAATTTAAATTAAACTAATTTTCTGAATTGTGTGACAAGCAGTTAACAATAGTGCAAGTGAAATAAGTATTAAAAATTAATTAATATTCCATATCTTCGATCTTTACAGATGATCACATACAAAGCAAATTGTATTAAGGAGAAATTAATACATGAACATTTTTAAACATTTCCTTACCTATCTACCGCACGTTTCTGTGTCTCATAGTGCTTACTAAATCGTATAATAAATCGTAGTAGGCATGTGTCAGTATTATACCGTTTGAAGTGTACAATCAATATATTTGTCATATTTTTATCTCAATATCAACGAAAACAGAATAAAATATGTTTTTTATAAATGTTTCAGATGTAAATTAAAGATTGAAGTAATATAGAAAGTATTTAAAAAATACTATATAATTATCTCTCTATAATACTAGATTAACTTAGTCAAACAATATATCGTAGCAAACATAGGTGACGCAGTCAAGCATTCCGAAACGAACAATAAGGTTGTCTCTGAAATGTATTCTGAACCCTTTTGATTATGTAGCAATGAATACGATAGTTAGATAATCAAATTATATAGCAATATTACAATATACTCCTTACGAGCAATGTCCAGAGCACTTGCAATGCAGATTGTCTGCTAAAAGCTTTGCCAACTCTTAAGACAAATCCCACCATCATAATTCCTCTATTTCTTATATTGTTCGTACGACTAGAGAAATTCTGTCTCTGGTTGAATATGGTGCCCACATCTACGACCTATGTAAGTTATTCCCGTCCAAACATCATATTATTCAAATAATAGGGGTAAGTTGATATCATCTTTAACGCGTAAAAACTGATACACTGACTCTTTTTTGTATTAATTTCAACTTTGTTAAAGCAATAACGGTAATAAAGATAGTTTTAATTCAAACACAATACATCGATGTCACTGAAAATTTTAACGATACCGTTAATGATTAGTAAAAATAAGTTAATGTCTCAATCATGATGTGCAAAAGCCGTAAAACTAAAATTCAAACATCAATAAATAGTTAGTGTTTGTATTGTTTATCATACAATTAAATGAACTATAAAACCGCTTAATTAGATAACATTTATGTTTGGTACCCAAAAACCTAATGACAGGCAAACATAACGGTTATCACAGCTATCAAACAACGACACGTAATTATATCGGTTTACCAAAACTAATCACTCTGCGAATCAATGTAATAAAGCACTGTTTCGACTCAATGGGATATATTACTTTACCTTTGTATGTCAAATAACTGTATATTTATTCATATACTCGTATATTATGGCTATTCATTATCGTTTTATTTTGGCGGAAATCGTTTATCCATTTGCAGACAATATAGTGATACTGACATGAAATAAAAATACTATGATATCAGAGCTGGTTGAAAATATTAACGGAAAGTCGAATGGATTTAATAATTAACTTGAATTAAACGTGAATTTCCAGTGGTTAATTGTTAAGATAAGAGTAATCTGGAGTTTTTTTGACAGATAACGAGATAGAAAAATACAATTTATAAGTCAATGCTGCATTAAATTTGAAAAAAAATTGTTATGTTGGGGTGTTGTGTTAGTGACTACCTTGAAGTATGGATGTGTAGCTAAGATTAATAATTATAATTGATTGATAATTATGCGAGTTATACGAATATAAGGGCAGACTAATTTCATGAGAAAATTGGGTATGACAAATAAGTCTTAAAAATGTATTGACACAGACGTCTCTGACCTAGTTAGTAAAACGCATAAAATTCTAAACGGAGTTTTAAATTCCTGGTTATGTTAATTTTTTTTAAATAAGAGTTCTTGTTTTTTTACGATTTGGACTCCTATTTACTTTTTTTTTCTTTTTTCGCTGGTGAGGAGTCGGGGGTTGTGTGTTATCTTCTCATTTATTTTTTTATTACTACTTAATTATTTCCATGTGTTGTGTAGTGGTTTTTATGTGTGAACATCATTTCCTATTTGTCATTTTACTTTTATAAAATTTGGACTTCTTGAGGCTTTTCTTTTTTTCGTTCTTGTTGACAGTTAATCTAAGAGGGTATATGTGGGTTTACTTTTTATTTGGCTTTCTGCCATATATTTTGTTTTTTTTTTAGTCTAGATGTACGAGTTTGGACTGAAAGCCCCCTGATGTCCTTGCGGTCGGGTTTGCCCTATATGTGTGGGGTGTATCTCGACCGGGGGAATGTTGAGGGATGAGCCCGGACCTTTTAATGTCTACTCTCATAAATGTATTTTCTGCAGTTTATTTTGAGATATATCATACTATATGTGCAATACTTGGAATTAATTTATTATATAAATGTACACATTGTGTTGCTGTCAAGGAACCTTTATTTATTTATTTGAATTAATCTGAGGTGGTATTTGTGGATTTGTTTTTTTTCTGCCATCTATTTATTTTCGTTTTTTTTTTATTCTTATTTTACATGTGCAAGGGTGTGGGCTGAAAAACATCTGGTGTCCCCGTGGCTGGGCTCACCCTATATTGGTGGGATCTATCTTGGCCGAGGGGATGTTATTAGGTGAGCCCAGACCTTTTGATAGCTTCTCTCTTAAATGTATTTTCTGCCATTTATGTGTTTTTTAAGTGTATTTAAATATATTATGTGCATACTATGTTGCTATTATTAAACCTATTTTTATTTATAGGCTATAGTTATTTAAGCCCTTTACTATCTATCTTATTAGTTTACAGACATTTGTTCATGGTAATTAGCTCACCAGGTTTGATTGTATTCAAATAAAGTGTAATAACGTAATTGTAAGTCTTAAACTCGATTCAGCAAAGTTTCAATAAAGTATACTGTTTAAACTTACATATTAATTATAAACAAATAGAAAGTAAGGAAGGGGTAGACAAAAGAAAAAATGGGTGAAAGTTGGAAAAAATAACAGAGGAAAAGGTTGAGAAACAGAAGAGTTTGTGTGACGATCTATTTGGATGGAATGTATTATAATATTGTTAAACACCTTAATTTTATACATGATAACCAAACAAGTTTATTAGCGTATGGCGATCTCTACCAACAAACCAGAAAATCTTTCCTATAATCGTTATTCTAAACATTCCTTCCCATCTCCTAGCCGCTGATGAAGTTTTAGTATTTTTTTGTATTTTAATAGTCAAATTATTCATGTCCTCTTTAAAAATAATATTTTTTTCTTTCATAATTTTCCTTTTGATATATAAGAACACAAAATTCTACATTGTACATTGAAATGTTAAAACAAATATGAATTAATAAAGGTGTTAAACATGTCATGTGAATATCAGACAAAAACATTTTTTTAAAGAATCTGGTTACCAATGGTAATAGAACTTGCAACCTCCGAGCTAGAAGATAGAAAGACGTCTTATCAACTAAGCCGTAAAGGTCGTCATCGTGTAAACAAGTTTATCTCACTTTTTAACAAAAGTGAGTAAGAGGAATTGGAGCTACTCGTATTATCACAAAAAAGAAGCTTTTTTTTTAAATAAAAATGTTTGTTTTAAGAAATTCAAAACATAAATAAGGAATTTCCTTGAATTGAAAAGCTAAACCCTAGATTAAGGTTGCTTTGTTGTCAGACTGTTGGAGAAAGTGAAAGTGGAGAGTCTGTATGAGAAAGAGGAATGTGCGCAGAGAACTAATCTTTTCACAGACCCTTCACTGTCTGTCAAAGATGGACAGCTATTCATTAAGAAACCCAACCCCCATTAAGATAGCAATAAACATGTAAAACAGTGTCATTAATTTTAATATTCAACGAAGGGGCTAAGTTTAGCAACAGAATTAGTAACAACATTAAATCACAGCACGAAAGTATAAGGAGGAAACTACAGTTTACGTTAAACTACGTGACCGTGGACCGTTGTAAGACGTAGCATCAAGAACGTAACATTCATTTCCTTCAAATTTATTACGTTTCTAATATTCCACCGCTGAGTCTGAAAGTTGTACGATGTGTCCTTACCACATTTCTCTTTTAACAAGACATACACGTACGGTGTTCCCCCAACAAAGTTTCCTCGCCATGTTAACGTAACTGCTAGTAATGTCTTTCGTAAAATCTACATCTTATACAGCGGGTTCGTTAATGCAGAACCTTAAGACGCTGGATGAAACAAAGCTTGCTCTTGCTGAGAGTAAACATTGGCGCGCCGCGACGGGGTGTTTGCGAAAGTTGGAAATACAAAACGTATAAGTAGGTATAGACAACTCTTAGCTAAACAACAAACACGGCAATTTTTATTAACTAAATTAAATTTAAATATATTACTGATTAATAACTTAATTTTTTAAAATAACTCTCGTAATTTTTTGACAAAAGATGTCCCATTTTTCTGCTTTTCACTTAACGGATCTCATATTTATCTCCTCACATTGTATATTCAAAGTATTTGAACTTTCTCCTTTTGATGGAGGATAATACTATACTTCTCTATTGTTCACTATATTGACAATTATTATGTTGCTCACCTTATATATCTTGATTCATCCATTTCAAGTTGTCATTATTACGGACTTCATCAATCCATGAGATTCTCAGCTTTCTTTGATAGCAAGTTTAATACTTTTTTTTATGTATTCACGACTATTTTGATTATTGAGTTAACTACCGGTTTTAAAAACTTATCTTCTTCGTCGGATGACGAAAAACTATATTAAATATTTCAAATATATTTTTAGTGGCCATTAGTTAAGAGATAGTTAAATGGCTATTATTACACTTGACTGTAAATTTCAGTAATACAAGTAACTCTCTCATCGACCTGTTTCCAATTTAAACGCCAACTCTTTTACTTCATCTACGAGTATATACCCCTTCCCGTTATTAATGACTGACTTTTTTGATTACTCTTTCTACTTATGACTGCTAGCTCATATATATATTTTAGCATTTAATTTTGTTCCGCGTCTACTGACTAAGAAGACTATATTTTTTTTAAATGGTTAGTGAACTCGTGAAATAAAATAATGGTAAATATACAGACATTTGTTTTCTTAAGAAATCAAAGAAATAATACATAAATGTTCATATGAAATATTTCCTTTGTGTTCTAAACACATATTGTACAAGTTCATCGGTATAAAATGCATAGTTATCTCGAAAAATGTTATTATTTTATGAGGTCAAGTGACTAAATCGAATCAAGGAACAAACAAGTGTTAATGATGGTAGAGGATTGAAAAGAGTCGAGAAAAATTGTTCGAAGACATGCAGAGAATCAGGAGGATCAAGATACTGCCCTGAAGAAAACGATGAAGAAAGTGAAATAAAAATTAATGTTTTTTAACATTATAAAAATTAGTATATTTTAAAATATTACTTTTAATTCTTAATTTATTTACGAGTTATATTTTGAAATCGTTTTTGTGTAAACCTTTATTTTTTGGGAAGGAAATTTTATGAAAGAAAACTCAATGAATCAAAATTTAATTATTTAATAGTATTAAGTATAAACTTATTATTGTCAATGTTTATCTTTTGTGCAGCAAAACAATTCAACAAGGTTAAAAGTTTATTCTAATTGCAAGGTTTAAAGCAAATTGAAACAATAGTATTGATATAAGAGTAAGTATCAATTTAAGTCAGTAAAATGATATGGATAATTTTTTTAGTTTGGTGAATATATATCCTGAAATTCTCGATATTTGCTAAAGAAATACAGGAAAAAAAATATATGAAAGACATGAACTATCAAAAGACCTGGGGGCATCTCATAATATCATGGCAATCGATATTCCCTCACAACAATGGAACGGGGAGCCCGTAATAATATATTTATTTTGTATGTTTAATAACTGTATCTTGTTTAATTAAAAATGATGAATCAACGTGTTAATAATTCTTTAAGGATTAAAATAACGTAAAGTAAATCAAAAAGAAAAAAAATACAGTTACGAGTGAGTTTTCATTAAAAATACCAAAATCGGAGGAACTTTAATTTTATTTCATTAAGGTAACACCACTGTTAGGATGGAACCAGGACCAAAATACTTTAGTTATCTTCTTCAATAAAATTTCTGAGATGTTTAAGATTTCCCCTACTTCATGGTTTTACTTGATATGTAATCTTGCTTTTAGTTAATTTTATTTAACTTTACACTGTTCATGCGCAAAATTTGTGAGTTTGTCAAATGTTTTTACATCTTACGATATATATAATCATACCGTTTCCCTGTCAGGGTAAGGAGAAAGGCCAGAGCGCCAAACTTTCCATTTGCAACACATATATATCGTCTTATTAACATCCAAACACATTCTATAATAATACTATTCCCATAATTTCCTGACAATTTACATTTCCTTTTCTCAAAATATAATTTACTTTATCCAACCATAATTTCCGAGGCCTTTCTCTTCCACGTCTTCCATTCAACATTAGGACTTTACATTTGTTTTGTTTCTTTTTCTATATTCATTAGTTCTACATACCCAAACCATCCCAAGTACTCTTGCAAAGCAACTAAAGATTTGACTTGAATTTATCATTTGTAGGTTTTAAACGTATATCACAAATCAAGTGGGTGAATTAAGAATTAAAAAAATGAGAAAGTAATATTTGGTGAATTAAATTTTTATTTACTTTCCCAGTTTTGAAGTTAACTTTGAACGAAAGGGTAAACTTTTTATATCTAGATGCTACCATTTCATTTAAATTGAAAAAAAATCAAACTATGGACAACTTAACCAGAAGCAGATATTTTAAAACAAAAACTTTTTTTTTAGTTATTTAATATAATCAAATTATTAATTTTGTTATATTACCCCAAACCAAGATGATCTCCGTGATCTTGTTATATTACCCCAAACCATGATGATCTGCGTGATCTTGTTATATTTCCCCAAACCATGATGATCTCCGTGATCTTGTTATATTTCCCCAAACCATGATGATCTCCGTGATCTTGTTGGCAAGACGAATTTTCTATTCGGGGATTTCTGTATAATTTGCGTATTAAAAAACCAGGACCCTAGTCTGGTTAATAAATGATTGCCTTTGTACGTGCAGAAGTATTTCCAGCACGTATGATGCCGACCTGTGTTACTTGTTTACTCCAGTGATTCTTAACCTAAAGGATCGATTACGGGGGCTGAAGACAATGTTATCTCCTTAATTCGCTTTTTAACATATCTACATCATAAATTTGGATATGTTGAGGGTACTATAGAAATCAGGTATGGTGTACGCGCAGCTCACGGGTCACTTGCGGCCCGCCAGGGTGTTTTGAGCGGCCCGCGAGTTTTTTAGAAGTCATGAAAGAAATGAAAATAAAAATCTAAACTAAAAATAAATTATATCAAAATATTTTTTTTATTTAAATATGACCCAAAATTATAGAAATTACAAAAGAAAATACAATAAAGGTAGGTACATATTATTTTTTGGCATGTTATAGGTATCCAAAATTAAATTTATTTTTATTTATTTAGGTATTTATGTAACGACACAAATATTATGTGGATTGTATTTATATTCAATAAAAACTATGCGAGATTATGTCTACCCTAATGGTTCTGTAGTATGGTGTTTTTTTTCACAAACCAAGGGCCCAGTTTCGATTCCCAATGGTCTAACGATTTTTTCCACTGTGATTCCGAGCTGGTAAGATTAAGAATATGTAAAATATCCTTTGATGGCATATTGTACAACCCTATTAGCAAGCCTAAGGTATACTTGACACAGTGCTCATGGGATGATAGTCACGAAAAAATACAAAATTGTGCAATATAAATCAAAAGAAATTGGGGCAAGTTACTTCGTTGTAAGGTATTAAAATTAAAATATGCCTATTAATTACAAAAAAAAAACACATGCGGCCTGCGAGCATTTACTTAACATCGGTTTTGGCGCGGTATTTATTTTATCTGGAATCAAACCACTGACGCACTAGACGGGTGAGACTGTTGTCGCTTCTTTACGTGTGGGCTAGTATACCAACACTTACGATAACGATCTACGAGTTATGTGCCAACTCCAGTGGTTCTAAATATCACCACTCGATTTATTGGGCCAAAGTCAATCGAGTATTCCGGCGACGCCCTTTACTATGTCCAAATCACCAGTTTGGATATGTTGAAGCAAATCATATGAATCAAAATAAGAGCATCCATGAAACGGTATTTTTATTGTTTTTTTTTATTATCCACAATATATATTTTAAAATATTATAATTTGTTTTATCGAACACAGTTTATTCTACTTTATGAGTATGCTGCTTGTTGAAGAATATCTTGCCTTCCATTTTTTACCGTTAGAAGCGTTTATGATATATCGGTTCACGTTCAAACATAATTTAGTCTTGTTTGTGTTCGCCAGATGATGAAGGGAAAACTTTGAAACTGGTAGGGGTGTACCATTACATAACATAAAGTGGAATAAACAGTGTTTGATAAAACAAAGTTTAATGTCGTTAAACCTCCACAATGTTAATGCTTTAACTATAAATATTATATCTTTTAAAATTTACATTGTTTTTCAGAAAAGGCGAACCGTAGGGTGTACTTACATAAAAATACTAAATTGATCTATTTTGTGGAATTAGAAAACAGCTTTACTAGGTAAGGTCCGTTACTAAGTGGTTTCATTCCTTAACTAAAAATCTAATAAAATCGTTTTAAATACAAAATTTCTCTGCTGAAATACTGCAACAATGCTAAAAAAGTAAATGAGTTTTTATTCATGGAAAAATATTTTGTTATTAAATAAATTTTATTGTAGAATTGGATATATTAGATGACTTGATTAAATTGAAAATATCAAGCATTTGACAATTAGATTTTTTCGTCTGTGAATTTTTCCACTTGGTTATGCCATAAGATGATAACGTACAATGCAACCTTGACTTTTGAACTAACCGTAGAGACGTCTGTAATTGGTTTGACATTCTAATTAGTTCGTGCCAAGTTCGTGCCAAGTTCGTGCCAGTTTGAAATCACAAGTGGAAATATAACTTTGATAAGATTTCCATTACACGAATATTATATCAATTGAACTGACATATACCCGAGTCCCCATTGGTTTTAATTACTTGACAATTTTATTTGGAAAATAATGATGGACTATTATTAATTTATAAATGGTACAATGTACCTTATGATGATAATAAAAATGTTTACAAAATCTAATAGTGAGTACTCAAAACATTAAAAAGGAACATTTGATGAAAAATAACAAAATTTAATTTACTACATTTTATGCAATTATCAACAAATGGACAAAATGAATAGTAATTATTTCATTTATATCATCATCATGCCATGGTAATAATGGTACACATTTTTCTCATTTCATCCGTCCATACATCTCGTAATGCATACTTTCCTATTATATTTTTTCTACTCTTTCAGAAATTGATTAATTTAGTTGTGCGATGTTTTGATAAGGTCTTCCCAAATTTCTCGTACCTTTAATACTATTTGTATAGATTATTTTTGTAAATATTTCCTCATTAATTATTTTCTGGATGATCGAGCCTCTTCAAGAAGAATATTAGAAAATTATATTACTTATAAAAAATCTTAGCATTTTAAGAGATTTTATCAATGAAGAGTTTTTATAAGGTCACAAAAAGTTTTATAATTAATATAATAAACGTTGTAATTAAGATCAGCTCGGAAAGCGTTGAAGCAAGTAATTTAAGAGGAACTTTTTAAAGGAACTTTTCCACCTAATGCTTCCTACCGGGGTTGTTAGCAATGTTCACATTATTTGTGATTCGTACGTTTTCCAGGTTGTTATTATCTATCTTCAAAGCTTTCAGAAAGTTTTGTAAATTTATAAGCATGAAATGTCACATTTATGTATCACGACACTCAACCGTAACATGAGCATGCTCACCTCGGCCTTGGATAAACCACAAGCAACTACGACGTAATATCCCAAGAGAAAAAACCTCATATCATAGTAGGTAACCTAGATAGAAACAGTATCAATAAACATATGATATACTTACGACATACACATACATTTTGACAACAGTAATGTAATAAAGCCTTCTTGTCAAAATAAAACAAAGGCTTTCTTTTTCTAAAAATAAAATACACTTTTTTTTATTATAATAAAAACATATAATTCTATTTCCTTTCCCAAATATCTTCTTTTTCTTGGTCGTCTCGTTATTTTTGAAGATCGTGATCACCATGGCCATCAATCATCCCTCTCCAATACAAGTGATATGTAGTGCTTCCATGAATAAGCACAGAGCTGCTTTTATCATCTGTTCACTCTTTCGGATGAGTACTCAGCCTCTACTTCTTTTGTCATTCACATTCTCGCCGTCAGAATATACCGCGCAAAGCTGTCGTCCATCTCCATTACTATGTGGTCAAAGTATGGTAAAACTGTTTTGCATACATTTTCCTAGTACACAAATTTATTTAATACATACTCTTAGCTGTTTGATTTTAGCAATGTATTGTACTTCGGTGCTGAAGATCGCCTGTTCGAAATGCTAGCTACAGTTCTCCTGGGATAAGAACTGCTAGCTATACAGTTCTCCTGGGATAAGAACTAGATTTTTTTACGATCGGTTTACAAAGTTTTAAATATCTTGGACTTCCGTTGTTAATACTCTAGTGCTTAGAAAACAGATTTCATTTAATACCAAGAACCATATTTTCTTTTAATCTACTAATTAAAAAAAATATTTAGACTCCGTTTAAATTGAAATTAAAAATCGTTTATTTTTTTATGGAAAAAGACACTACATTTCGGTAACCAAAATAATGTCAATTTATTAAACCACTGTAAATTTGCCAAAAAATCAGTATTTTTACCACTGATTTTAATAATGTCAAGAGAAAGTTTGAAGACCCTCTTACAAACCCGTGTTCCGTATCTCTCATATAAAATTTATAAATTATAAAATCATCTTCTAATGATTGAAACGTAGCCTGATGCATTATACGACATTTTTTGTTTGTTTATTCTGTGTAAACATATCACCATCTTCCTTTCTTAGCATCTACTTATCGTGCACTAACCGTCTTAAATTATCCAACAACTCGTTGGATCTTACATTTCGTACACATTTATTTTCTTTTAATGTCAAGGAAGTGACTCCATTTTTTACATCATTCTATCTACATTTCTAGACTGCACTTACATTAAGTTCTATTGTACATACCACATTGATATACATATATTAAGAAATTTCAAACCAACCAATAATGCACATTTAATGCACTACAAATACATGGAATTTAACCTAAAGTTTGTTTTCTTTAAATTTCTTTTATAATGCTTGAAATAGATTGAAGTCTTCTATTTTCATTTGAAAATACCTTAAAGTTTCATCCATCAATTAACATGAATCTACATTATTCTGGTCTAATTGGTTGGAAGAGACTGCCATGTGGTAATAATCTCACCATTCGTATGACTTCCAATTAAGTGTCCTATAATTAAATTATAATATAAATATTTCATTTGTGAAATTCCAGCATAAAAAAATTAAGCACAGTAATGAATTCCTGAATAACTGTCTAAATCAATTGATAATATCTGCATATTTAATCTGTGATATTAAAGAAAAAAAATATTGTTGTTAAGAATAACTTTCTAATAAAAAAATAATTATCTGAATATTTTATGCGTGAAATAAAGTATGTTCATAAGAAACGTTCAGCACATTTACAAATTACAGAATACCAAAGTATGTTTTATTACAATAATTATATTTTATTCCACCTTTTCAGATTCAAGTTGTTTGTTTTTCGTTATTGAAATAAAATGTTAATAAATAAATACTATCGCAGATTAATTTGATTTTAAAACGATTCTTTTAAAACTTAATTATTCAATTAACACTCCTTCCTGGACTTATAAAAGATCGAACTTCATTAAATCAAATTCAATTAAAATGTTACTTAAAATGACATTCTTTTTACGGATAAAGAAAAAAAAATCTTCAATTTCCATTTGAGAAAGCGAACAAAAGTACCCTCTTCAAGTTTTAAAAGGACGTTAAAAGTTGATTTGTCATTTAAAAAGTTTTCCGTGCCAGGTTCTCTAATTACCCTTCATTGACAACTTAATTTTTACTTTGTGATGCTTCCGTAAAATTCAGAAAAGTACGTTCAAAAGTTTAAAAGCTCTTTTCAAAATATCTACTTATCAATTTCATGATAATTTCAATCGATAGATTTTTTAACCGAATTTTCAATATTTTTCCTTGTATTATATTTTAATTTAATTGTATATAGTACATCCTAGCGGGTTTATTGGCTAGTGGCAATATTTTTCAGTCTATAAGAAAGGTATTAGATGTGCCGTCGACGACAGTACCTACTACGTTTCACTTTCTTTGGACACTGCACAAAACCAAACGGGTTTTTCGCCATGTGGTAATTTCCTCACACAAACCAGAAAGGTGTTTACTAGGACTTTAACGGCCGTATTTATACGCATTTCATTTTCTTTGAATGCATTACAATCTCTTGTGTTTATTGTCATATGACAGTATCTTCCAGCCAACCAAAAAAAAATTATAAAGCCTTCGACTGACTTGCATTTCACTTATTTTTTTACTAAACAACCAAACTGAATAATTGTTATGTGTCAATCTGTTCCAACTAACATAAAAGAAGTTGAATATGCCTTAATTAAATACCAATAAAATTGTACGGGTATACTAACGGGAAAATAATTCGCAGGAAAACCGGCAACTTAAAAACGAAAACCGTCAATATAACATAACATATATTAAATTGGGGAATAAAATATGACAAAATTATACGAGTATGTGTGAATTCAAAAGTATTGAGATGTTTTACTTTTGCTTAACCCATCTGGTATACAGCATGACAAGTTATATGAATTGTATTTTCAATTTTACCTTTTTTGTTTACAGTATAACATGAAAGATTTATTCCCATTTGGTGATATATTTTAATATATTGTAGAAAAAAATATTATGAGTAACTCAAGTGAAAATCAGATTTAAAAGTAAGGACTACTTACATGAGAATCTTTAAAACAATGGTAACAATGGGAATCTTATCCACAACAGTTGGGTTGAAAAACGGGCGTTTTATCAACTAGTCCACGGAGAACATCTCATATGTATTTTCAAAATGTTTTCGAGTTTTAAAGAACTCACCTTTTTTCCCATTCAAACGATGACATTCTTTCTTGTTTACTATTACATATGCAATTCCTAATGTTTCTCGAGAAAAATTATGTCTGCCATTTTTTTCCGTTATGACTCAATTTACAGTTAATTTCTACTTTTATAATATATAATTTTAAATTTAGAGTACGCGTTAAAATAAATATTTAGAATGTGACAAAAATTATTAACATAAATAATTTAATATCAGAAAGAAACACATACATACTACAAAACGTACAAGTACACAGCAATCTAGGGTTAAGAAGGCCTAGGGCCCAGGCTTGTGGTATTCTAAGTAAAAACTTACTTATTTGAAAAAATAAAACAATTATATTATTGTATGATGATTCTCTTACTCAGCAAAAATCAAGTAAGAATATTTGTTACCCGGTAAAATAGCCCCGACTAAGCATTCAGCATACACAAAAGCTCAAATCAAATCAGTATTGAGAAAGCAGGCTTCTAGTGTAATAGTAGTCTATTATATTGGATGTTAACATAAGTTGTGTCCGTTTTTTTTTTCAATTTAAAAATGAGCACCAAAAGTAAAACCAAATGGTAAAGGTTATAATTAAATTGAAAAAAAAACGGACACAACTTATGTTAACACCTAATACATAAACATAATATTAATGCATAACATTAACACTTCATCAAAACCATGACAACCTTTCCCAGTGCCCGGCTTGTTCTTGAGAAATTTGGATATTTGTGAAAGTGTTTACTAAAATTGTTATATCTAAATTAATTTTATAAATAATTTTAATTAATATTTATAGTTAAGGCTTTAACATTGTAGAGATTAAAAGACATTGTAATTTGTCTTGTTTGATGATTAGGTGAAAACCTTGAAACCGGTAGGGTTATACCGTTACATAATGTGGAACAAACAGTATTTGATGAAACAATTTTTTTTAATTAATAAAACTTTGTATATTAATTTAAAATAATTCGATCATTAAGTTCATTATTATTATTATTTTTTTTTTTTATCCACTTTGCACGGATTTCTCCTGTTACACAAAGAGGGTTTGCTTCTAGCGTTAGCTTATTCGTTAGGAATAATATCAGCCAGGATTCTTCTCATACTGCTGCTAGACGGTACCGAGAATATATCAACCGTGTCATTCAGTTGGTTCAATATCTCTATACCACGGGTGACTGAGTGTTTAGCCATGATATTCGTCCTGTAAGTTGGTATGTAGAACAGAGGGTGATTCCTTGCACGGATATATTTATTGGGTACATATAAACTTAGTGCTTCTAGAATCGCGGGACAGTTAAAGGAACCTTGGAAAACCTTTATTAGGAATATCGCAATGGATTCTTGCCTTCTTGTTTCAAGGCTTTCAGGACTGTATTTGATAAATTACATAGTTCACATCCCCAATACTAAATTCGCAACATTTCATGCTCCTGAAACATGTTTCTCGAAACAAAATAATTTAGTATATTTCTAATACTGTCGCTAAGATTAAGTCAATAGAAAAAAAGGTTATCTTAAGTGCTCACCGCTTTGGAGTACAAGATTATATCCTGGATTGTAAAGAATCCCATGGTTATTGTTTGTTTAGGAAAATGGGCCTATAATAAATTAAATTTTGTTTTGGTGATACAAATGAAATAGTGCACCGCCAACTTAGGTGGTCGGCTCGGGTTGTAAAACTACATTCGGATTGTAAAGAATTCCATGGTCATTGTTTGTTTAGGAAAAGGGTTTAAAATAAATTCAATTCTGTTTTGTAAAGATGGAAATTGTAAGGCCATCGGTAAACGACTGAGAAGACAAAAGCAGGGTCATAAAAATCCAGTGCTCAAGGAAGCAATAAATTCTGTCTAGACGATATACCCTTTTGATGAATTGTAAGAGACACCGATCTCAATTGTCTTTTAAAAGTAAAGTATCATATCTATGACGTTACTATCGAAACTATTATTTTAAGTGAGAATGAGTACGTGTAGCCTCTCTTTCTCGCAAGTGCCTATAAAAGGCCCGAACTTCCACGAGGAGCTTTCTTGTGCCTTCAGATAAGATACGGTTAGGACGTCTGTCCAGAAATAGTGTTTCTACCGAGGACAGCCTGACTAGTTTTTCTTCGTGTATCGCAGAAGCCCAGGACGCCATCTTTAATTACGGGTGAATATTATTCCTTTTAATTTCAATGCTGGATTTCGTCGCCACGCTAAAAACCCACCGAGTAAAGTAATTTCAAATTGTTATTGAAATCTCCCTTGCTAAATACAACACATTTTTTTCTTGCCAATTTTAAACTTTTTTTCTTGACATTCGTCAAGTTTTTTTTATATATTTTTTTTTCTTTTTTTTCTTTTTTTTTTACAATATAATAAACTGTTTCATTCCAAATTATACTTGTTTAATTGTGTCGCCTGTCCCTGCGAGAGTTGAGAGAGGGTTATTCAGAGTCAAAGGAACCCAACAAACCCCAGAGATCTAAAGAGTTCTTGCCTCTTTAAGAAACCGGCGAGCTGAACGGGAGTGTCATACCTCATATGATGATAATGTTTTATAATTAATTTAAATATTGAAATGTGTACAACCTAATATTGTTTTAAAATAGGAAAGAGGTGTGACATATTGACGCCCGAACGTGCGGCGTATTTTACTCTGGTATTTCTGATCTCTCGTGGGACAAGGTTTTTATTTATAATTTGTTTTGTGTGTTTTAAGTAACAATTTATTTTCAGGAAAGTGTTTTATATGTATTTTTTTTTGTGTGTTTGGAAATTTGAACCACGTGTCTGCAGCATTTGTTTTGAAATAATTCGCTGTTCAGTTGGCCCAGTTTTTCGGGTTTTCTTTCAAGGATTAATCATTTCTTGGTGCTCGGTTTGTCGAAATATGGAGAATTTCAACGGTTTAATATTGCAAAGAAGTAGAAGTTTCGCTTAAGTTAGATTCCTCTTTTACTAAAAAAGATTCCGTTGGAGCAAGTTATTTTTGGTTTCGATCTTGGTTCAATGGCCGAATCATGCATTGAATAGTTTCTTTCAGTAATGGATCTATAAACGATATAGTTGTTTATAGAGATTGAATTACATTTTGGTCTATAGTTGTTTGTAAATTTGAACTACGTTGTTTAGAGAAACCTTGTTTGTTTAACAAAACGATCGAGTTAGAATTGTTGTTTTGTTAGTAAGGTCTTGATTTGCTTCGGTTGGGCTTTTTGTCCTATTGTTTTATTGTTGCAATGTATCCAATTAAGGCCGAAGGAAGATCTCTTCATTCTGCTCCCCTGTTTTCAAGAAAAGAAGTGCGTGGTCAATTGAATGACGATAATTAGTGTTTTGAAATCGTAGAATATTCCAGTTGAACAAGAATTGGTTCCTGGTTAATTGAGATCAATCTCACCTTGAAAGAAGGTAACTTCCGTAAATAATGTTTCAATCGCGCTAGTGATCCGGTTTACGGATTTTGTTTAGGACTAATTAATAGTTAAAATCGCTGTGTTCGGTTTGGTAATTTTCAAAGTCAAAGGCAAACGGAGGAATTGCGTTGTAATTATGGATAGTTTATTTTGATAACGGTGTAGCAGGTCAGGCAGTAAATATTGTGAAAAAGAAAAAGAGTGGGAACTTGAAGAAGGCTCTAGATGTGAATAGTATTGCGTCATAGTTATATATTTTTTTCTTTTCGTGATAGCAGTGGCTGTTATTAAACAATATGTTGGAATAGAGAGAACTGGGATTGAGTTCTAGAAGGGTTCTTGTAATAGGATATTGCAAATTATTACGCGGAGCTACTGTTGTTATGGCGAGTTTGTGTAGAAAGTATTGCGTCATAATTGATGTCGTTCGGTGATATTGGCTGTCCTTATTGACAGAGGGATTGTTAGAAAGGGCTGTTGTATTTTATTGATAGTCAGCCAGTCGATGCTGAGTTTTCTTACATGCGCTGTTTTTAAACACTGAATGGAATTACGTTTAGATAAATTCATTTGTTCTCGTATCAATGTCTTTTGATAGAGAGGTTTGTTATTTGGTCTGAATTGAATTTCGGTTGGTTAAATTCTTTTTTTGTATCAATACGATTGTTAACAAGGTGGTTTATGGGTTTCGGTAGGAATAGGGTTTTAGGATGATTCCTTTGTTTCTGTCAATGCATCTGTATAGCAGGCTTGGTTTAGAAATTCGAAAGGAATTTCGTTTTAAATAGATTCTTTGTTTTGTATCGGTGCTTTGGGTACAAAGGAGATGGCTTATATGTCCTTGAGGTAGAAGTAAATAGACTTCCTTCAACTTGCCAAAATTCCTGTGAGATGCAGCATTAACCTTCTCAGAATTAAGGTTTAAAAGGGTAGTGATTGTCATTTAGTCAATAGAGACGTCTGTCCGTTGGACAGGTGGTATGGAGGAAGTCCTTTAAACAGTCAAATGCAGGTCGTTACTTCAGCGCTAAGCTGGCACCGAGATTTATAAAGAGTATAGTTAGCAAGAAAATCTCCAATTCGGTTTACGAGCTGTCGGAGCTTAGTGGGAAAGTGGTAGGGAGATATCACGTGAAGGACATTGCAAAGGTTGACCAATGATAGTCTCGCGATCGGGTGACCGACAGAGGAGTATAGCACTCCATGTCATAAAGCCAAGAGAGAATTAGTCCGGATTCTCGTAGTCGAAGCACATAAGAGGAGCATGGCCAAGTGTTAAATAGAGTATAGCCTCTTTGTTGTTACAATAACGGTAGAGTTATTTGTGTATTTTCTCTTTAGAAGCTAAAGAGCGTGGTCGAGTGACCAGTAGTCGAGTATAGAACTGTTTCTCGTCGTAATAGGGAGATCGTAGTTGAGTATTCTCTCATTAGAAAACTAAAGAGCGTGGTCGGGTGACCACTACTCGAGAATGGAACTCTTTGTCGGCGTAACAAAGAAATCGTTAGTTTGTGTTATCCTTTTTTGAAATTAGAGAACGTGGCCAGGAGACCAGAGTTCGATTATAGCACTCTTTTTTTGTTTTAATAACGAACGAGTTAGTTTGTGTTATCTCTTTTGAAATTAGAGAGCGTGGCTAGGTAACCAGAGTGCGAGTATAGCCTCTTTGTGGTTGTAGTAATAGGAGAGTTAATAGTGTATTCTCTCATTGTAGACTGGAAAGCGTGACCTGGAGTCAAATTATTAAATGTATCATTCTTGTCTTGTAAGAAGGAAGGAATACAGGGGTTATTCTCTTATAAGAAGACGGTAGAAGTTTAGTAGTTGCATATATACTATAAATTGACTATTGAATACAGTATAGCTTAGAATAGACCTTATGCGGTGAGTCCGTCGTCACACGATAAGGACGCGAACATATAAGATGGGTCCGGTCCTGAGCACAGCTTCTGTGCCCGGGTGGATTATAGATGAGCTGATAGTTGACAGTGTAGTGATGGGTTCGTCAGCGCCTAATTGGGAGTCATTCATGGTTAGGAAAATGGTTCTTAAAATAATTAAATTAAATATTTTGTTATATACCTTGAGGGTATACACTGTTGGGTTCCTTGGTGAATGACAGTTTAGTATGTCAAGTGACGTCACCGGTGCGAATTTATTATTGCACAAGGGTGAATGAATAGGTGAGCTGGCCGTGGGCAATCTCGTATGGATTCATTTCCATATGTTTTATGTATGGGCTGGTATTCAACCCGGTGACTTCACCAAAGAATACCTGGCGTTCAATGGACCTGAGCCTGGACCACGAGTGGCGGAATGCTGAGAGCCTAGAGTAGGATTATATGTATCTCAACGAAGGACTTAGGTCCTTCTGAAGTAAGAATTCATGTAATACATAGATGATTAGTACCGTTGGTAGAAAATACACGTATTACGTTCAGGATCAAATTGTTCTTGTGTAATGCGAGCTCAGGTATGGGTTACCTGACAGCTGTTGTGGTTTAATTAGTGGTAATTGTTACTTTCTCATTAGATTCCCTATCGGAATTATTGACTCCGTAGATTAGGGCATTAAGTGAAGACATTCTTGGAAGTCTTCCGAATTTCGTTTTGGGGTAGGATTGTCTTCCTAATTGTTGTCTTATCTGGTAAGAATTCGTGAGGTATTCCGAACTTCTTAACGGAGGGGTGTACCCTTCCCCCGGGAGTAGCGTTCCAAAGATTGTACTGAGGATTCAGTAGAGTATCCATCGTGGATAATTGCTTTGCGCTAATGCTATCGCTGGACAGTGGTCCGTAAGTTTAATAGCAGTAGAATTGTTCAGTAGTGCTATGGAGTAGGTGTTGCTTTCCACCGAGTTGAATTTTGGAAAAGGTTGTACAGATGGTACAGTGGAATATCCGTTTCGGATAGTTGCACGCAGTAAATGTTAGTTTTTGGACGGGGTTCCATGATGATAATAGCCGTTGATGTGTTCGGAGTTTTCTTGTTGGGGAAGTGTAGCATTCCACGGTGTTGAAGGGCTATAGTATTGAAGTAAGTCATCTTGTTGACGAATTGACTCCTGTTGAGTGTGGAGTATATACTTTGAAATAAAAATTAATTATTTTTTTTGTTGTTGTTGTGTAAAATATTATAAAATATTTTGTTCTGTCAAAGCACTCACCGAGTACGGGGTCGCAAGGTAGTCTGTGAGGCAGCGCGATGAAAGGTTCATGGGAAATGTGGAGGTTCTAGTGGTGCTGCTGGGAAGAATAAGGATAAGAGTATGATGCGTTCTCGAATGAACTTTGACAGAATTTATGTAACTGTTACGGTAATTGCCGTTGTATTTTTGTTCTGTTTTGAACTTGTACTGATTTTATGTAACTGTTACGATGATTACCGTTGTATTGTTTGCTCTGTTTGAGTTTTGGGATAAGAACTCTGGTTACTGTAGCGTTGGCAGCATGCGTTATGACTGGGGGCTGCGTTTCTTGGATAGTGAAATCTCGAAACGAACCCGTGCCCTTGTGGTCGGACGTATGGTGGGTCTCGCTCGGTAAATTGAATTCCCTGTCTTTGTTGTTTATTATTGTCTCCTTACTTTGGCTCGGTGTGAATAACCGAGAGGCCCTGGGCAGCCTTAAGAGTCCGGGTTGGGAGAAGCTGGCCTCCCAACCGATAAAGGTTTTGAAGATGGCCTGAGAATACATCTGGGATGGATTGCTGTGTGTCTCCATCACGGGCTTCATGAACCCATATTAGCAATTGCGAATACAGATGTGTTCTGTCATGTTCATGTTTCGGGCTAAGGTGGCTTCGGTTCGTGAGGGTCGCGTGTCTGTCGCTCGGATCCTAGATGACCATAGTTGTGTATGTGGTATCACGTGATTCTTGGCTCTGTTCTGGGGGTCCGTAGACGCGTCCTGCTTTCAGCCGGGGCTACTCGCCAATTTTGTATTATGTTTTGTGTTGTTTTTTTTTTAGTGGACTAAGGGTCCATTTATACAGTTACCATTCTATGTGGTGGTGAATTGTTGCTGCAACGGTTGTCCAGACCTTGGAGTCTGAGGAAACCTTAGATATGTGTAAAGTTCGGTGTGAACTTAAGGAGATATAAACCCTAGTTAAGTTCTGTGTGAACTATAGGATATTTGAAACTCAACGTGTAAGGTTCTGTGTGAACCTCTTGAGATTTAAATATGATAATATTGGCTCGCGAAATTTATTGTTATCATTGTTGTTGTCATTTCGCCCGGAAGTGGCCGGAAGTTTGGACCGCCTTGTGCTGTAAGCCAGGGGCGGTCGTATTGTGGAAAGCGCCCGTGATATGGGGCCGCTTTAAAATTTATCAGTTCCCGACTGTGCAGTATAAGGAAGGGCGAAGAAAGGATTGTGTTGTAAAGTATTGTCTTTGGTGTATCAAGGGTAGTGGGGTTGTAATTTTGTGTTGAGCCATGTGGTTGGTTGGTTGGACGGAATCCACATTGAAAGGGGAGAATTTCAGGAATCACCTTTGAAGATCAGCTGGTTCATAGGTTGGCCCGTGACCTGCAGTGAACCTACTAAAGTCGGCCTTTGGGAGAAGACTGCAGATTTGTTTTATTATTTTTGGCTAAGCTGTGTCCATTTCTCAGAATATTGTAATGAGAGAATGGCTTAACTGATTTGTTTCCCTCTTGGTCAACATTTGATTGTTAGTTGACCTTGCTGTTTAATATTTGATTAATTGTATTGCCAGATTGTATAATATTATTGTAATTTCTTTTTTGTGTGTGATTTGATTTTATTAATATCGTATCAATTTCCTGTAATCTTGTACCATTGTGTATTGTTTTGTTTTGTATCAATTTCCTGTAATCTTGTACCTTTGTGTATTGTTTTGTTTTGTATCAATTTCCTGTAATCTTGTAACATTGTGTATTGTTTTTTTTTTGTGTGTAAGGAGTTGGGGAGGAGTAGTCCCCGCTCCTGTATAACCGGCTATGTGTTGATGTTAAATTGTTTAGGACCCTAGTCAAGGAAAAGGTTTACGTGGTTTCCTTCCTCGTGGTCGGTCTTACACCAATTAAGACTACACCTATGGCAAATGCTGACTAGAGATAAATCGGCCACGAAACCGTATCCGGTGAGGGGTACATACACCCCTCGCTCCTTAGAAACATCCCTCGGACTGATGCGTCTGTGATATACGGAGGATAATTTTTTTTTTGTTGTTTTTTTTGTTCTTTCGGTAACTTAGGGTGGGGTGTCAGGACTGTATTTGATAAATTACATAGTTCACATCCCCAATACTAAATTCGCAACATTTCATGCTCCTGAAACATGTTTCTCGAAACAAAATAATTTAGTATATTTCTAATACTGTCGCTAAGATTAAGTCAATAGAAAAAAAGGTTATCTTAAGTGCTCACCGCTTTGGAGTACAAGATTATATCCTGGATTGTAAAGAATCCCATGGTTATTGTTTGTTTAGGAAAATGGGCCTATAATAAATTAAATTTTGTTTTGGTGATACAAATGAAATAGTGCACCGCCAACTTAGGTGGTCGGCTCGGGTTGTAAAACTACATTCGGATTGTAAAGAATTCCATGGTCATTGTTTGTTTAGGAAAAGGGTTTAAAATAAATTCAATTCTGTTTTGTAAAGATGGAAATTGTAAGGCCATCGGTAAACGACTGAGAAGACAAAAGCAGGGTCATAAAAATCCAGTGCTCAAGGAAGCAATAAATTCTGTCTAGACGATATACCCTTTTGATGAATTGTAAGAGACACCGATCTCAATTGTCTTTTAAAAGTAAAGTATCATATCTATGACGTTACTATCGAAACTATTATTTTAAGTGAGAATGAGTACGTGTAGCCTCTCTTTCTCGCAAGTGCCTATAAAAGGCCCGAACTTCCACGAGGAGCTTTCTTGTGCCTTCAGATAAGATACGGTTAGGACGTCTGTCCAGAAATAGTGTTTCTACCGAGGACAGCCTGACTAGTTTTTCTTCGTGTATCGCAGAAGCCCAGGACGCCATCTTTAATTACGGGTGAATATTATTCCTTTTAATTTCAATGCTGGATTTCGTCGCCACGCTAAAAACCCACCGAGTAAAGTAATTTCAAATTGTTATTGAAATCTCCCTTGCTAAATACAACACATTTTTTTCTTGCCAATTTTAAACTTTTTTTCTTGACATTCGTCAAGTTTTTTTTATATATTTTTTTTCTTTTTTTTCTTTTTTTTTTACAATATAATAAACTGTTTCATTCCAAATTATACTTGTTTAATTGTGTCGCCTGTCCCTGCGAGAGTTGAGAGAGGGTTATTCAGAGTCAAAGGAACCCAACAAACCCCAGAGATCTAAAGAGTTCTTGCCTCTTTAAGAAACCGGCGAGCTGAACGGGAGTGTCATACCTCATATGATGATAATGTTTTATAATTAATTTAAATATTGAAATGTGTACAACCTAAAATTGTTTTAAAATAGGAAAGAGGTGTGACAAGGCTTCTATAGTTACACACCGTGAGAAGTTCGGCATGGTGAGCATATTTTGGGTAATCGCCCTTTGTTCTGTACCATAGATATCTGAGGATTTTTTTTTGTATTTGTTCTATATTGTTTTTGTATTTGAGCTGGTGAGGAGCCCAAACCGTAGATGCATATTCTAATTTGGTTCTAATTAGATAATTATATAAGTTTCGGAGGATATCGGTGCTGTTAAATTCTCTTGATATTCTCATTACGAAACCGAGTAGTTTGTAACAGTCCGATATCAAACGTGAGACATGGTTAACGAACGTGAGTCCGACATCGAAGGTTACGCCCAAATCCTTGAATTCAGAAACTCTGTTTAGTGCCACTCCCTGTATAGTATACTGATGGGGGATTGGTGAAAACGATCGACTATAAGATACACAGACACATTTATTAATGTTGAACAGAAGATGATTTTGCTCACTCCAGGAGACTAGGGAGTCTAGGTCCTGTTGTAACTGTGCACAGTTCTGAGGTGAATTGATCTTTTTGAATATTTTCAAGTCGTCAGCGAACAATAAACATGTCGAGTGACTTATGGAATTTTGAATGTCGTCTATTAATATGAGGAATAGTAGGGGACCTAAATTGGATCCTTGTGGTATACCAGATCTTGCGATAAATTCCACAGAAGACTTGTTACGGATTGTTACGTATTGAGATCTTTCTTTTAGGTAAGATGCAAATAATCCAATTAGATTATCGCTGAAGCCAAGTTTGTGCATTTTTTTACGTAATAAATCGTGATCAACTTTGTCGAAAGCTTTCTGAAAGTCTGTATATATTACGTGTATATATTATGATAATTTTGCCAACGTTCTCCTTTGTGGAGAGCTAACTCACACTTCTTATACACGTACCGGGTCTCACTTCTCTTCTTGTGCTCTTAGCACTTACCTTGCAAGTTCTGCAGGGTTTTTTTTTCTTTTTTATCAGTTGATGAAATACATATCAATATATGTTTAAACATGCTTTATGACAACGTGTTTGGAGCATCCTGCAAACTCCTTATTTTATTTGGCCTCATAGACTGTAGTTGGTCTCCAGATTCACATGTCAAAATCTTCAAGATTTGACACTTCATTTTACACTGATGACGCGACATGAGAATCTGCATCAAAAATCAATTCGTGCATATTTTCTTTATCTAGGGTCAGTTGTCCATGCTAGAAATCAGAAGGCTATCGTTCAAAACATAAATTTTGAAAAAAAATATTTGTTAGATGCCAATAATGTGTCCTTTTTTAGAAGAGGTGTCAATCACGCAAAAACACGGGACCGGAACTCAACGCAAATCTAGGTTATTGCATTAAAACACGGGATCGGGATACCAAATGTTGATATAGCGACTTATCAGGTACGTAAATTGCGTAAACACAAGAAGAAAAATAATAAATAAAAACAAACATGCTTTTTTTTTAAACTAGTTTTCTTATCCTGATAGCACAGACGCAAAAAAAACAAATTTCAAACACTTATTTTATATTTTTGTGTTCACCACTGGTTTATTTTGAGTTTACTACCGGTTTCAAAGACCTCCATCTTCATCGACAGGTTGAGATAAACACTAAAGTTTATCTTCACCTGATGATGAAGACGGATGTCTTCGAAACCGGTAATAAACTCAAAATAAACCAGTGGTGAAAACAAAAATATAAAATATGGGTTTTATTTATTTATTTTATTTCTTTATTACATAAAACATGGCACCACAAAGTGAAACTATAGTCTTTTCGAAGATTCAAGAAATAACGAATTTCGTTAAATTATACTTTTTTCTTAAATAAAGTACATTATTGTTATTATTTTTCCTCTTGCATTTATGCGGTTTATATAACTTACGAGTTGATATATTAAAGCATGTATTATTATTGTAAATATATTAATGCTTAGCACAACTGGAACCAAAAGCAGCAGATAGAGTCTAATGACGTGAAAGTGTTACTGGTTATCAGGGACACAGTAGAGAAAGAAGACGCTGACAAGCTGCAAGTAATAAAGCAACTTGGATTTTTTGTAATATGATATGCCTGTCACAAATTGATTTACAAAGTTATCTCCGTTGGCACCAACGTCATATACCCTGATCATCTACTTCGTATTATGCCTTATACAATATTATACTCGTTACGGATAGTGGGCATTCATTCAATAGTAGTGCAAGCTGTTTTATCGAGACTATCGTGTATGTGGGGTATTTTATCGGGGCTGTTTTGGAGGAGATATTTCCCTTACGTTATTTTGAGGGGCACTTAACTTTTTTTAATGTAAGAAGAATATATTAAAACCGTTACCAAATATATTCGAGGCTGTACCATACTCGTAATGGAAGAAAATTTTCTTTTTCAAATCTCGTTTAAGTTTCTCTATTGGACCTCTAATTGTGAAATATTTAGCATTCTTTTTTAGATTTTCATTTTAAATATTTGTTTGGAAAACTCACAATTTTTTTTATTTATCATTTTTCTAAATAATTTTTGCTTTAATTCACTACACACAAAAACCGTTCATAAATAATATAAAATGAATCTCTCCTTTTGAAACTTTGACTGCTTCAATAATTATTGTGCAGATATAATTTAATTTTCACATAATCAGCGCACTTTAGTTCAAAATCTTATATGGGTCTTCCACATAAATAATGTCTAAGCTTTTACTACAAATTACATAAGGCTTATTTAATATCATCACAAAACTAAGAAAGTTTATAAGCTCTTAAAATAAAACTCTTTTTTTTGTATTTTGAAAAATTTTCAAAGCACTTGATGTTTAAAGAAAAATGTTTGTATGGATTTGCATTAAAAATTACACATTGTAATTTACACTTAAACAAACTTACTTGAAAAATAGACAAGCAGCGAGTTTTTTCTCTTTGAGATATTTCATAAGCTGGTGAAAACAAAGCTTTAAAATGTGTAAGCTGAATATATATTTTCAAAGAAGACAATTCAGAATAAAAGAGCTTGCAGTCTTCTTCCAAGTTATAACTCCCTTGGTGTTAAGATAATATTTTAAAGTTTACCATCTAGAGAAAAGGCTTACAGCCGGGTAGTTTTAAAATGATCACCAAAGAACTGCACTGAAGACCAAAGTTAAGTTTCTTGTTGTTGAGGAAATAAGGAAAAATCTTGCATGGAAATAAAATTTGCAAAAATATTGTAATTATGCAAATTAATAAAACAATTCTTTTCTGTTACGCTAAAGTTTTCCAAGACTCTCTTAATTATTTTTCACACTTAACCTTGTTGAATCAGGATTTTTTTAAATAAATATTTTCTCTAATACATTAATCATACATTTAAGTTTCTTGATTTATTTATGTAAATAATTAAGCTTGTATTATTATTTAAGTGTTTTTCGATTAACAATAAATTGATTTTAATACTTAACCTACCCTACACCTCTTCTATCATCTTTTTGATTAATTATTAATATTAGTAAACCATAACTGCAAGTGTCCTAAGTTTAATGTCCAATTAATGGACCCGTTTTTAATATCTCTCTATTTCATCTCAACTTTAACAATATGACTTATTTTTTAAAAATATGAAATGGTTACACCTTGGTTAAAACCTTCGTTGTCATAAGTAATCTAACCTCAAAGGTTACCTCAGAGAGGCGCAGGTTGTTGATTGATTATCAACGAGTCCTCTATTTCGTTAGACTTATGATTCATGACAATAGATACAGTTTACTCGTAGTGTAAAAGGTCAAGGCACAAGAGAAAGATATCAGATATATTGGATAAACTAAGTATATGACACAGCATAACTAAACTTCAACCTTCTGAACTGTGAAGTTTAAAAGTCGATGAATCGTCAAAAACTTTTGTGAAGGGCACGATATTCAGAAAGGAGTAAAACGACTAGGTAAGACTTTCAACGGAAGTCGATTTTAAAGTTAAGAAGTAAATTAAATACAAAATTTAAAAATCAAATTTTATTTCGAACTGTTTTAACCTTGAATGGTTTAGCGTCGTGATTTATGATTAAATTACTCATAGCGGTGCGTCATCTAAGATACGTGCTATAAGGAGATCGTCTGCCGATCAGAGAATTGGCCGTTTGATTAACATTCTGAGAGCCAACCGATCTCATAGAAATATATCTTATATTAGAGTTATCTCTATAAATCTTTGAAAATGGTTTCCTAAAGTATGAAACATATTTGCTCTGGAGTGTATGTATGTACAACACTTTTGTTGTATACAGTACAACGGGTAAATTTATTACCTCGTTGCAATATCTTACTATCGATTAGAAAATTGTTAGACAAGGCTGAAGTTACACCAGATTGAAACCCTTTTTAAAAAACCTGGATACCAATGAAAATCGGACCTGCAATACCGCAGTCGGAAAACAGACATCTTACCAACTAGTGCCTCTTATAGGTAGTGTAGGTGATCCTCTTTTAGGTAGTGTAGGTGATTCTCTTATAGGTAGTGTAGGTGATCCTCTTATAGGTAGTGTAGGTGATCCTCTTATAGGCAGTGTAGATGAATTATAGAATAGACGCTCTAATAAAATATCTATATTTTAGACTATTAGCAATATTGTTCATAAAGTAATATTTCAAGTTTTGTTAAAAAAATAAATATGGTATATTCTTATTGACCGCGTAATTTTCTTTTTATATATTTTTCCTTTTTCTATAATTTATCACTTAGAAAACGCGTTTTTTCCCAAGGGAATAACTCTGTTATACGAAAAAAAAACCGATCTGTATATTTTACGAGGCGTTATCAATTTTAATAATAGTGTTTTTCCGATACGCCTTACCCACGCAAAAGTATTCAAACTTTGTTTTTGTTTATTTCCCTATAGATTTAGTATTTCTTTACATTTTGCTTTAATAAATAAAATATTAATATTTTTCTTAAATAAATGATTTATTTAATTGTGTTGGTTTTGTTTCTCATATCCATCGGTAAAAGTAATCATTTTGTAAACATATTCAATATTATTGAATGCAAATAATGTTTTAAGTAAAATGATTGTTGAGAAATAATCTTTATTACAAGGGAAAAGTGCACTTTTTAATTAGACTTTCATTAAATTGCTATAAATTTTTAAAATCCATATTTGAGATGGTCGTAATTTTAATTTGCCTGACTAGAGAGGCAATAATTTTTGAAATAATTCTTTTTTGGAGTTAAATAAATTTTTTGGAGTTAATAAATTATTGCATATTGTTTTGGAATTATAACAAACGGTTTTTTAATAACTATCTTAGCAAATGTTTATTTCAATTTTCTGGTTAAATTCTATAAAAAAAATGCACAACCTATACAACGTCTCGGGTTTATTGGCAAAATATTCTTACCAACCAGAAATATGTCAAACAAGACTTAATTGAAAAAAAACCTTTTTCAAAAATAAAAACTTTATACTATTGGGAAGCGAACCAAAAGCCCGTTTCCATTATAGGTATGAGCATATAGCCACGCCAAGAATGTTAGAATCGGTTGAAATGATGGTTCACAATAGTTTATTAGTGCCAAATTCAATGTAAGGGAGTGAACTCCAACGTGGAAAATCGAGAAAGTGGGCCGAGTAAATGCAGAAGTAAATCGAAAAGAATATGCGCTGTGTTGATGAATGGTAAATTATAGTTATTTGTGTAATTATTTGGGATAAATATAAGCTAAATTTTGATGTGGTAAGAAGAATGAAAATGAGCCCGTCGAGGTGGTTAGAGCAGATGGGGAAAGAATACTGGGGATAGTGTGAGAGGACGACTGAGAAAAGAATAATTGATCAAGTATACTTTTTTCACCCATACTATGGATGTGGAAGAGGTAAAAAAGTACGTATTGAACGAATTGTATGACACTCTATCCTCAGTGCCAGTCCCATAAGCGAAATGGCGTGATGGTATTTATATAACTATGATACAAAATAAAATGGGACGAGGTATAAAATGCCACATATGTTAATAGTCTGGAATTATGTGATTTGAGCCAAATGAAAAATTCCACATAGGTCAACAGTCTAAAATTATACAACTTAAGTCAAATGAAAAATGTCACATAAGTCAACAGTCTGAAGTTATGTGACTTAAGCCAAACGAAATAATTCACATAGATCAACAGTTCGAAATTATGTGACTTAAGCCAAATGAAAAATGTCACATAGGTCAAAAGTCTGAAATTATGCGACCTAAGCCAAATGAAAAATGTTACTTGGTTTAAAGTCTTTTATGGTTTTATATTGGTTTGTAAATCGTAAAAGTGATATTTCTACAATCTTATAGACCATTTTTCATTTTCGGGAGGACATCTTGAAAAATTAATCCTAGTAATGGGTTACAATGTAACATAAATGATTCTAAGGGAGTGGAACAAATGCACTTCAATGCAGGTCAGGCTCAGTAACAATCTGATAGAGTGAAAAGTATTTTTAGTTTTCAAAAACTTTTTATTTTATTTATTATACTCGTATATGCAATGACTGGTGAATCCCGTGATATTTGTTTTGCCACCCATACGGGTTCAAGTGCATAAGAGGGAAATACAATTTGGCGCAGTATTTCTCGCAGAAAAATAAACTCCATGGGAATTTTATTGCAGGTGAGCTTGTGAAACAAATTAACTCTAACAATGCATAAATTCAATGGGTTTTTAATGTTTCACTGGAATACTGCAGTGTTTTGTTCGTTTTCGGAGTATTCAAAATAATTCACGAAACCGCATAGTTATCAATAATAAGCATTATTAAGTTTTGAACACGCAAATCGCATTATTTCTTTATTCGTAGAATAGTCATATACACAGTATATTTAATTTTTACAGTTTTTACTCGTATGGTGTGTTGAAAAGTGTTTGTATAAGATTTTTTACTAAAAAAACTTACAAGTTTTGTAACAAATATTTTTTTGGCGTGATTTACATATTTTCGTTAATATTACGAATATTTGGAATTTCCGATAAAGTCGTAATTTTCCAAAATTTTATATATTTTCAACTTTTTCTAAAGTTGAACAAGAATATTTAAGATCCCAACATGACGTTAACATAGAAACATAAAAATACACAAAAAAATGAGAATCCTCCCATTGTTTGCAATAATGAGAAAAAACTGTAAAGCTGCATAAAGTATTAACTCGAGCTTTTTATTCCGCAAAAGAAAACGGAATCTTAGAGCCACGCGAGGGAAATGGAAAATCTAAGTGAATTGGAGTGCTTTTATTAAACTGGAGCTGAGTGAAATACATTGGTGTAAATACATGTTTAAAAGAAATGCAGCCTTTAAGTTCTCAACTTTTTTTCATTTGTACATATTACAAAAAAAAAATGTAATATCCCGTTAGGCCAAGGGTTATGAGCACGTGTCTTTTAAAATTTATTTTTAATAATATAGATTAATGATGTTTCAATATAAAACAATTTTTATACTATAAAACAACGTGAAAAAAAATATTTTTTCGAAAATTGACAATTTGTCAAAAGTTTTGAATTCAGAAATATCATAACCCAGCCCAGATAGGCATACCTTTTCAAAATAATAAGATAGTTACCAGAAGCATTTTTTAAACATTCTATGCAATCCTTTAAAAACTTCAAATATTGTGATTGTTACCAGCATTTATTTTTTGTGTTTTATACAATTCTATCGTTCTTTAAAATATTAAGATATTTACCCGCAGCATTATTTCGGTATTTTATACAATCCTTGTGCAACTTTAATATAATATTAAGATTTGTACCAGAAGCATTATTTTGGTATTGTATACAATCCTTGTGCAACTTTAATACAATTTATTTATTTATTTATTTATTTATTTATTTATTTATTTATTTATTTTTTCAAAACAGGCTTAGCCCAATTACATTGAAAAATACAAGACATTAAAAAAGAAGAAAAATTACAGGGAAATTTTTTTTTTTTTTAAAATTATATAAAGTAAAAAATAATGCATATGTATACAAACGAGTATTTACACACAAACGTATGTTACATATATATTCAGTCACTTAAGTATGTTGATGAGTGCTTTCTAACGCGCTTAATCTAAGAAGAAAATTTACTTTTGCTTTTGGTAATGTGATATGAAATATGTCAATATCCGAAGCAGTCCCGTTAAGAAGAGTTAAGGCCCTTCCAACAGGCATAGCGGCTGGAAGACCCGTTCTTGCGTATGTTATTGAGAACAGTTCCTGCCGGCGCAGTCTAGTGTAATTGTTAGGAACATTTAACGCTAATCTTTGTAGTAATGCTGGACAGCTCACAACTCCTCGAACGAGTTTGACAACGTATACCAAGAGACGCAGATCTCTTCTTACGCTCAAGGAGTTATACCCGAGCATGCCCAGCAGAAACTGCGTAGGATATAGCCACGGATAGACACCAAACTCACTCATGTAGAGATATCGTAGATATTTTTTTTGTACTTTCTCCACCATGAGCGAGTTCTGCGCCCCCACCGGGCTCCAAATGCAAGCATTGCTTTCTAGTTTACTACGGATCAATGAATTAAACAACGTTTTGAGCACCAATTGGTTTTCAAACGACTTAGAGATTCTCATAACAAATCCTAGAGTTTTATAAGCTGAGTTGCACATAACTTCTATGTGAGGACCAAACGCGAGATTGCTGTGGAACAAGACACCCAGATCTTTAATATTATCTGTGCGGGGAATAGGTATAGATTCTAGTGTATATCTATGGAATTTCAAGACGTGTGAGCGATGATACGACATAATTTTGCACTTTGATGCGTTGAAATATAATTTATTATTGTGGCTCCACTCACAAACGTTGTTGAGATCTGCCTGTAGGTCTAAGCAGTCGGTATAAGAACGAATTTTTTGAAAGATTTTGAGGTCATCAGCAAATAGAAGAAACGTGGATTTTTTTATAACTCTACCTATATCATTAATAAAAATAAGAAATAAGGTAGGTCCAAGATTAGACCCCTGCGGAACACCTGAGTAGGCAGTGAAGTAATCGGAGTTGTAGATTCCATGTGAAACAAATTGTTTTCTATCTGTAAGATAATCTGACAGTAGCCTTAGTAAGTTACCTGGGATCCCAAGTTCACTCATTTTTTCTAATATTTTTTTGTGATTGACGCGATCAAAAGCTTTTGCAAAGTCATGATACGAACAATCAATCTGATTGCCACTATCTACAGCCCTTGAAACATAGTCGGTGAAGACCATCAGATTGGATTCAGTAGATCTGCCTCTTCTGAAGCCATGCTGCTCATCAATTATGTATGGGTCCACTAACGACCTTAGTGTGCGATCCATAAACATTTCTTAGCTATTGAAGAAAGTATGGCGATAGGTCTGTAGTTGGTTATATCGTCCTTAGAACCATTTTTAAATATGGGAATAACTCGAGTCTTTTTCCATTCACTTGGAAAAGTATAGACTCGGAAGACAAGATTAAATATGTAAGCAAGAGGTGCAGAAAGCAATTCACTACAGCCCTTAAGAAAAAATGTAGGTACTCCGTCCGGCCCGACTGCTTTCGTGTTTTTCATCAACTTTATTTGTTTGAGTATATCAAATGTAGTGATGCTTAGCTTAAATCCCGAGGAAGTATGGTGTTCATCAAAAACAAATGCCTCGGAGTCCCTACAATAAACTGTTGAAAAATAATTTGCGAATGCAGAAGATATTTCGGGACCAGTTATTTGATTCCCATCCCAATTCATAACATTAAGCACTGGAGAATCGTTACGCATGGATTTAATATGATTCCAAAATAGTTTTGGTTCACGTACCATTCGACATTCTAAGTTCCTTATGAAGTCTTTATAGGCCGTGCGAATGTTATGTTTGAGCTGAGCGCGAGCACTTTTGAACGCATCGTAGTCACTAAGACGACAAGAGTGTTTCCATTTTTTGTGAAGAGAATCTTTAAGTCTAATATTCCCAACAATTTCACTTGTGAACCACCTCGGGTATTGCCACTTACGTAGCTCTTTTGGTTTTACGGGAAAGCACTCATCAAATACGCAATAAACATGTTCATACAAATATGCTACCGCCTCGTTCACGTCTAAAATTGAATATAAGGGATCCCAGTTAATATCCCTTGTCTTCAGATATAAGGAATGGAAAATTAAGATAATTACCAGCAGGATTATTTCGGTATTTTATATAATTCTTGTGCAACTTTAATGTAATATTAAGATTTGTACCAGCAGCATTATTTCGGTATTGTACACAATCCTTGTGCAACTTTAATATAATATTAAGATAATTAATTACCAGCAGAATTATTTCGGTATTTTATATAATTCTTGTGCAACTTTAATATAATATTAAGATTTGTACCAGCAGCATTATTTCGGTATTGTACACAATCCTTGTGCAACTTTAATATAATATTAAGATAATTAATTACCAGCAGAATTATTTCGGTATTTTATATAATTCTTGTGCAACTTTAATGTAATATTAAAATTTGTACCAGTAGCATTATTTCGGTATTGTACACAATCCTTGTGCAACTTTAATATAATATTAAGATAATTAATTACCAGCAGAATTATTTCGGTATTTTATATAATTCTTGTGCAACTTTAATATAATATTAAGATTTGTACCAGCAGCATTATTTCGGTATTGTACACAATCCTTGTGCAACTTTAATATAATATTAAGATAATTAATTACCAGCAGAATTATTTCGGTATTTTATATAATTCTTGTGCAACTTTAATATAATATTAAGATTTGTACCAGCAGCATTATTTCGGTATTGTACACAATCCTTGTGCAACTTTAATATAATATTAAGATAATTAATTACCAGCAGAATTATTTCGGTATTTTATATAATTCTTGTGCAACTTTAATGTAATATTAAAATTTGTACCAGTAGCATTATTTCGGTATTGTACACAATCCTTGTGCAACTTTAATATAATATTAAGATAACCAACAGAATTATTTCGGTATTTTATATAATTCTTGTGCAACTTTAATATATTATTAAGATTTGTACCAGAAGCATTATTTTGGTATTGTATACAATCCTTGTGCAACTTTAATATAATATTAAGATAATTACCAGCAGGATTATTTCGGTATTTTATATAATTCTTGTGCAACTTTAATGTAATATTAAGATTTGTACCAGCAGCATTATTTCGGTATTGTACACAATCCTTGTGCAACTTTAATATAATATTAAGATAATTAATTACCAGCAGAATTATTTCGGTATTTTATATAATTCTTGTGCAACTTTAATGTAATATTAAAATTTGTACCAGTAGCATTATTTCGGTATTGTACACAATCCTTGTGCAACTTTAATATAATATTAAGATAACCAACAGAATTATTTCGGTATTTTATATAATTCTTGTGCAACTTTAATATATTATTAAGATTTGTACCAGAAGCATTATTTTGGTATTGTATACAATCCTTGTGCAACTTTAATATAATATTAAGATAATTACCAGCAGGATTATTTCGGTATTTTATATAATTCTTGTGCAACTTTAATGTAATATTAAGATTTGTACCAGCAGCATTATTTCGGTATTGTACACAATCCTTGTGCAACTTTAATATAATATTAAGATAATTAATTAACAGCAGCATTATTTCGGTATTTTATATAATTCTTGTGCAACTTTAATATAATATTAAGATTTGTACCAGCAGCATTATTTCGGTATTGTATACAATCCTTGTGCAACTTTAATATAATATTAAGATAATTACCAGCAGGATTATTTCGGTATTTTATATAATTCTTGTGCAACTTTAATATAATATTAAGATTTGTACCAGCAGCATTATTTCGGTATTGTACACAATCCTTGTGCAACTTTAATATTATATTAAGATAATTAATTACCAGCAGCATTATTTCGGTATTTTATATAATTCTTGTGCAACTTTAATATAATATTAAGATTTGTACCAGCAGCATTATTTCGGTATTGTATACAATCCTTGTGCAACTTTAATATAATATTAAGATAATTACCAGCAGCATTCTTTTGATGTTGACGTTTGAATATTATTTTGAAGGGAATCTTAATTCCTGTTTTTATTTTTATAAAAATAAAGAGATATTTAAATGAATAACTAATGTATAGGTTTTGATAGAACATCCCTTAAAAATGAGTTAAACATATAACATTGATAAAACTTTTCACTTATTTTCAACTTTAATAAATTTCCAATATTTTTTTACAAATAAAACGTTCTTGAACTAAAAAAACAGACTTCAGTTTATTTGTTTTGTTTATACAAAAGTACAAAAAAATCTTCCATTCAACCGAGAAACCTGTAATGGACTATTTACTCCCTTGACTTCTACCCTACCCAACTGACCCCCGTAATGTCTTTCCATATTGTTCCACCCCAAACTCTTTAATCTTCTTGCATGCAGTGAATTGCCGAATCTAAGCTCAACCCTTATTTTTATATCGGAACATTACATGAAATTCAACTAGGCAAACATGTTTTTTATTATCTCTACTTGTTTTTTTCCTTTATAATTATGGATCCGTACGTGATTTATGTTTAAATAAATTGTATTTTTATGGAAAGCGTCTGAGATATTTTTTTTTAAGTGACCTAAATAAAGGTATTTATAAAATTGATAAACTGAAACTTTTTAATTTATTTAAAACTTCAGTGAACAGAATACAATATGGTGACTTTATTGCCAAGTGGTATTTTCTTCCAACCAATCATACAATTGTTTTGTAAAAAAAAGGAGAAAAAATCTTTCTAATGTCAAAATAATAAAAACAATTAGTATTTACAAAAAAACATTACAAATTGAATGAGATCATCGATGACCAGGAGCATGATGGGGCGATTGGGAAAAACGGGATGAATATAAACCAGAAAAAAAAACCTGCGTCACTAAAGAGAGATATGTGATGTTTTTGTTTGCTCTTTAAAGCAAGTCAACAGTGCGAACTTAACATTATTTAGCATTTGGTTGTTACACGATTATATGTATATTATAAATTCGAACATTCGTCTGTACCCCATAATTCATCCCACTTGGTGATGCGGATATATTTTGGAGCGTGACTGGGAGACAGAATTGTCTTGAATCCCATTAATTGAGTCTTCCGATTTTAGATGAAGTAGGTAAACTCGGAACTTGCAGTTTGTAATCGCAAGTTTTGGCAATACTGCTCCATGCGAAAAGAGTGCAAGTAATTTTATTAGGCAGGCACTTTTTTATGAGTTCCTAGACTGGTACTATTTTACCAGATTCTTTACCGTGCCATTGGAAATCGATCCTGAAACCCCCGGGTAGAAGCCAAGCGTCATACCAACTAGGTCACGGAAGTCATCACAGAGGTATATTTCATTATACTTTAAGCACACGTAACTTCGGATTCACCCGTACAAATAAAGGAAGCCTTATAAAAAATAAACTATTTAGTTGAATTCATTCATTCACATGGTACTCCTCAACATTTCAGAATTGGTGATACGGAAATGTCGAACGGTGTTAGGGGGCAATTATGTTTTCAGTTCCAGTCATCAAACCATCGTGTTAAGAAGCATAATGCACGCACAATGATTTGTAAGCAAGTAACTTACAAATATAACCAACCGTACGGGGACAGCCAATATTACTCAAACATGTCTAGTGCATTTGAGCATTGTTACTAGAGGAGCTATTTAGCTAGGGTACCCCTTTTTGGAACCATCGGAATCAACTCTGAAATCCTGGATAGAAGATCTACGCCATACAAACTAGTCCGCCAGCGATGAATTCTTTACGCTAGGATATTATGTAAAATTAGTAACATATATCAGAGATGAAAGAAATCTCATAAAAAATTTGCTTATTCTAATTTCATTTGAAATAGTGCTCCCCTAGATTTTTTTAATCATTCTGTCAGTATCAAGTGAAGAATTATTCTTTGGGACTGGAAAAATTCTTCAAGGCTATTTTTTGTCTAAGCTCAAATAGATGATGATTGTACGTAATCCTCAAATCAAAACAAAGGTTGAGGTAGAGATATATTCCAAGTATTGGTCCCCCAATCCAGAATAAGAGAGAAATGAAAAATTGTGATTCAAATTAAATTTTTAAAAATACGTGGTCGAAACATTTAAATTCATCTTAAGCAAATCACTCAGAGAAACACCAAAAGGCCCTCATTTCTGTGATGTATGTGAGATAGTGATTATGGACTTATTCGCAGACCACTGAAACTGACCCGTCTTCTTTATGAGGAAGGAACAATCGGATTATCTGCCAACAACTCACATCAAAGACATCTCTCAGTGTTCCAGATAGACGATATCGTGTTAACAGGATCTTTAAAGTGAGAATTCATACCACAAATTATGGATTTTCTCACCCCTAGCGTGATTATAAAGATTGAAGAACACGATGGATGTGAACATTTTCAGTTGCTCCAGGAGGAAGCTGATATCAGTAATAATTAAGATTTTTAATGCGGATTCTTATATTGTTGTCTAATATACTCGTATGTCAATAAGTTTTAACTTTTTTAAATTGTTGTCCAATAAACTAGTATGTCAATAAGTTTTAACTTTTTTGAATTGTTGTCTAATATACTCGTATGTCAATAAATTTTAACTTTTTTAAATTGTTGTCTAATATACTCGTATGTCAATAAGTTTTAAATTTTTAAAATTTTTATCTAATATACTCGTATGCCAATAAGTTTTAACTTTTTTAAATCGTTGTCTAATATACTCGTATGTCAATAAGTTTTAACTTTTTTAAATTAAAAAATGTAACACGTTTTTTAAACTTTTAATTTACTTGTCTTACATATTTTTTTTCTTTTGGAACATAAATTGTTTTTGTAGTCCAGTTTTAATATTTTTATCCAATTTGTTATTGATTTACTTTTTTTTATATGTGAAATGTTTTAAAGCTTCTTTTAAAGATTGCTATTTAGATTTGATCTTTTTTTTTTCGTATAGTTTGTATTGAATACTGATTTTTTAAAGGACGCGGTCGTTAAATAAAAATTAACATTGAACATAACTGGAAAATGGGGATAGTAAAATATTTTCTTAAAGCAAGATATGGAAAGCAGCTGTCTCCTGAAAAATTGGAACATCTGCAAATTGACAACTCAACAGAGATTGTGTTTACAAAACAAACTTCAGGTTTTATCGGTGTACTTTCTTATTACATTTTTTAGATCCGTTCTATATTTAGATAAGCCATCATCCTCATTGATGAGTCGACGAATGCATCAAATAATAGTTATTGGTTACATTTTTATCTTTGGTTACAAAGTTATCGTCAATCTACGTGGTGTAAAGATTTATTAAGATCATATATCAATCCCTAGTTGGTATTTTCCATTATCTTATTAAAGATTGCAAACCGACATCATCTAAAAATATAGACTAAATATATAGATTAAAATTGTTTTTCAACACAAACTAACAAAGTTACTAGAAATTCTGAACGGTATAGCAATAGGAAAATATTCAATGGGGCACTTAAACATATATACTCGAATCGGACAGTATCGAAATCTACCAAGATGATAGTCCACAACAGTATTTCAGTACTAACTTCGATGAACAGAAATGAAACGTGACAGTGGTAAAACAAGAGAAAGAGACAGATAAATGCTGTAGAAATGCGTACACTTAGAAAAATAGACGGAATGACAATGCATGATAGAGTACGAAAAGAAATGATTAAGGATGAAAGTGAAGTTAAGGTTGATGTGTTGAGTAAGATAGAAAAGAACACTCTAACAGGGTTTGGGCACGTAGAACGAATGCATGAAGGAAGACTTACAAAACAAATACAGTGTTTAAATTTGAGTAGACGTGGTAGAGAAAGATCAAAGATTCTATTATTGGATTAAGTGAATGATACTTTAAAAGGAGAAAATGTTAGGAGCAGTATGAAGTGTGTTTCGTGATAAGAAAGTCTGAAGCTTCCTCCTCTCTTTCTACTCCGACAGGGAGACGGTGTGATGGTATGTATGTATAACAAAAAATATTACCATCATAATAAATTTCATCATAAAATACTGGACAAATATTCCATTGCACAGATTCATACGAGTACATATGTGAATGCAGATAGTAAATAGAATTTTCCAATAGCACTTAAATTCCTGCTGCAGCTACTCATCCAGACGTGTCACTGGGCAGCTAAACGGTTACCGGTTGATAAATGTGTAACGCTGTTTTCGGGAACCGTTCCCGTTCCCTTTTGTTGTATTTTGGGTGACCTATTTCATCGCTGTGGTTTTTCAAATAATGCCATTCGACCAATTACATCGCTGTATGTTTTGTACCAAAAAAGATTTCACCTCATTGAATTTACACTTTGCATCTGTTCAATTGCTCTATAGTACTAATAGCTCAAGGATTAGTGTTCTTAATAACCATTTTCTAATCTCGGGTTTCAGTATTCACAGATTAAATGTTTTAGTTGATTTCAATTTACGTAAGACTTAATTTAAACATTATGTCGATTTTTTAATAGAGTGGAAGAGGTGAAGGATGTATAATGAGATAGTATTATATGGCGTTCTAATATCTCTGCCTTCCTTAACAGAGGAACAGTACGGGGATATTTTTGTTGTTTGCTTTTTTAGAAAAACTAATAATTTATTTCCCTTATTTTATATGGCTCAAAATTATAAATGTCAAAAAAGTACTTTAATACATGCATGTTATTCAATACAAATAAACTGTCAATTAAGATGACTTAAAATAGAAGAATTTATCCTTTGTGAGGCAGGAACATACATTTCCACAATAATTTACGAAACATAAAAAATTATACATTCATACATCTCGTCATGCACAATTTCCTAGTATTCTTGCTTTTCATTTAATCGTCCATCAAAATCTGGTTAAATTATTCCAGACACGTTTTTCTCGGTCTACCTCTTCACACATAATGATCTTCGGTTTTGTATTATATATTGGCATAGTTGTGTTTTAATCATTCATTATCTAAACATACCAAAACTATCTTAACACTGCAAGATTTTTTTTTCTCTAAATCAAAAATGTAAATCTCCTAACTTGAACTTGTTGTGCATTGTACGACTAAATAATTAACAAAATAAATAAGAGCCAAGTGTTTAATTCCAATCCAAGTGTTTAATTTCGATGTCTTCATTCCACCGTGTTAATACATTAACACTTTCATTCTTCTCTTCATTAGTATTCATTAATCTTTACCCCTTCTTCAACTAAGGTTAAATTATACTTCTATACACCAAGGTGGGCACCAACACATTATAATATACTCGTATTGTAGTTTGTGTCACACTTAATATAGCGAGGTTATCATATACCTTTATTACGTAAAATGCTCCATAATTATCAGTTCTTTGGTACATTTCACGCAAGTCGGGTTCGGAGAGACTTATACACGGTATTAATGTGGAGAGACGCAGGAACAGAGTGAGAACAAGATGAAGTGCACTACGGGTTTGCATTCGCCACAGATCTTTGGACAGCGAAACGTTGAAAGAATTGGAGAAGAATGTGTGCTACGTACAGCAATCTAAGTGTGGGTAAAGTTCCTCATCATTGTATAGTATTACACTTCGTTGTATACAGAACAACCTGGCGGACTTTTTGCTATGTGGCAATCCTTTCTAACCAACCAGAATGATGTTGAAGACGCCTTAAGTGAAAACTAGACTAGAATCCTTTTTTTTTAAATCTACGTTCCAGCGGGATTTAAACCCGCAACCTCCGGGCTAGTGTCTTACCAACTAGGCCACATAGGTTATTTAGAAGAACAGAGCTCCGTTCACCTTGTTTCTTATCGCTACTCTTCCTTCAACTTGCATATTATACATTAAAATATAGTCCTTATAAAAAGAATCCTGTATAATTTTAATTTATGTTCATAAAACAATTTTAATATACTCATGCAATATGGCACGTAGGATATTGCGAAATTTTACTAACAGCGTACGAAACAACAGATTTTTACATCCCGACTTTTATTAAATCTGTATTAAATTCATTTTCTCACGTGAACATTGCATTTCTAAGCAATAGTCTACAAACGTAACAGAGGCGATTTTTTTGTAGTGTCTTTGTCTGTCCAAAGCACAAAGCTAATGCATACAAATGTGGTTCTTAAATAAAGTAGTTAGGTCTACGTAGAAATCGTTTTGGTATTGAACAGGGGTAAGTAATCTTTAAATAATACAAAAAGTTGAGGATTGTTTTAAAATTATTCGTACTGCTTAAGACGTAAACATTTGTGTACTTGGCTGTGCATTGCATTGTATTACATAACACTTTCATTGTACACAAATAAGCCAATTGGTTTTATTTTCAAACGGAAACCTCTTTCAACTAACCAAAAATGCTACAAAGGCTTAAATGAAAACCAGACATGAACCCTTTTTTTTTAAATGTCGGGACCAATGGAAATTGAACCCGCAACCTTCGGAATGAAAAACAGGCATCCTTACAACTAGGTCACTTTTTTTTAAGATTTGTGTCACAGTAATTTAGTAAAAAATGGAAAACAATTAAATAATATCCAGGATTTTTGGTATTCATAAAAGTTTTTTTGACAAAAGAGAAATATTAAAATCAGTCACGCTTGTTAAATAAGAGATATAAAGGTATTTATTATAAAAGAGTTACATGGCTCATTTTACATCAAAGAGATAAATGTTTTATCATACATATTTTTGTTTCAGCGTAAATGTAAAATTTTATAAAAGATATACAATAAATACACGGAATGTAAAAACACCATTCATGGTTAATATTTTGAATAGGTGACTAAATTTTTGGGCGTCAAATTAATGCAATTTGTTAAAAATTATCACACGTGATAAAAATTAAAGTAGTTGAACAGGTCAACCACTTAAAAAAATTCTTTGGTTTTCATATTATTAAATCATATCTCGGATATTTAAGGTCAAAAATATCATTTGTTTAATAATAATAGTGAAAAATTGTAACTGAAATATATTAAATAATTAGCAAGTAATAAAACAAAAAAAGAAATGTAAAATTAATTCCGTATCTAAAACCATTTATTAAGCATACAAAAATGATCACAAAATCATTCTGAAATAATTTTTTTTTAAATCATGCATAAAAGATTCACACTGATCACTCAAAGATCATAACTTAGCTTCAAAATCTAACACTTTCGAAAATTACTTTATCCGAAACAGGTTGCAGAAAGAGCGAAAACTAAAATCTTATCAACAAACTTGAAAATTAACGAGACAAGCTCTAATTGCCAGCGATATATGGAATGTCAGCATAGATAGGTTATATTAGCAGATCTCAGTTAACATGATCAACAAGGAAAGTGTAAAACAATATGTTACAATATAATATAAATGTTTCCAGTCAATAAAAATGCCTTAAAGTAGTAAAAAGTACAATATAAAACAATATTTTTGACTAAAATATGCTATCTTACATGAAATAATACTTTTTATATAAATTTTACTTCAAGGAAAAACTGAGAGTCTATTTAAAATAAAAAAACAAGTGTTTTAGGGTTAGAAATTGAATAACAATAAACTTTGCATTTTTGTCGAAATATATTTTCTGATGTACGTTGATTTTTTTTTTGCAGTTTGACACTTATGATTTTATTGAAACTTAAATATTTAATATCAATTAAGAATGATATGAGAAACATATTTCTAATCAAGAACATCCCGTGAACGACCGGTGGATCGTCATCAACTATTTTCCGAACCCTGGGTTATATAGAAAACGGGGACATCGAGCGAAATATTACCCCCACGTCGAAAACGATGTGAGAGCGAGAGTGCATACCTTTTGATCGCATATTGAACCCATTGCGAGGCACATAAATCATTTGGCATGTTTTTGAGAGGGACTTGTAGAGTAAAGCTTTAAAGGATTAATTAAATAAATCCAATGATTCCATGAATTTACACTTTATAAGTACCTATATGCAAATATTTACATGGTAACGTTCGAACTTACCTTTTAATCTTCGATTTTATTTTGTTGAACTCTTAGAATCCTTTTTTTGATTAACCTTTATCTTTGATAATTTGAGAAAAAAGCGGTCGAAGATTTTAAAACCTTTAGAAGAGAAAGTTCAACTGAGGAAATGGTAAGAAGAATAAGAAACAGAAGAGCATTTGTTACGAGAAATGTGGATACGGATGAGATGAGAACTTAACGCATGAATAAAAAGGCGTGGAAATCTAGTGTATGTTTGTAGTCGTTGCTTGACCTCGTAATCAAGGATCCCATTCCAATGTCAATTTAGTTGGAAAGTGAAGCTGTGCCGTGGAGTTTTTTCTTTTTTCTTTGTGAGTGAGCCATTGCACAATAGCAAATTCACCGACCACACCGTTGTATTGGATCCGATGGTACACCTGAAGTGAGACAATCGGAGTATACTGGCATGTTGTTTTCTTTTTTAAATAATATTTATGACTGAAGTTGTAGGTATTCTTATACGGGAGAATACAGGGCGGAAAAAATATTTTTGTCATTCGAGGGGTGTAGCACAGCGCGGGGTTTGAACCGACAACCTTCAGCACGGAAGTCCAGTGCGTTACCACGCGGTCATGCACCTCTAGATGTACGAGTATGTATGTGTATTATATATGTATTAACGACTTGAATAGTTTTTAAAACTTGTCCAACTAAATCGATTCACAACTTTCACAATGAATCTACTCTCGTGAATCGTACAACTCAGAATTTCACATAGAAATGCATCCAAGGTTTTTTTTATTTAAGAATTGTGTGTTTTATTCATAATGAAGACGAATTACATAAAAAATGGTGAAAAAATTGGAGCTTAAGGAGATTTTTGTGCTGCAGAAAACATTCACAGAATATTGAAAGAGAACTCATAAAAATATCCGTAAGATGTTCCTTAAAGGATATGAGTTAAGCTGGACAAGAAGTTCTTTGATAAATGACGGAACATGTATTAAAAAAAAAGAAAACGGAGAGCGGAGAGAATGGAGCGTTGCAACCAGCACGAATTACAAATAGAGAACTAAGATGTCTGATGAATTTTACTGATCTCGTATCTAATGGCTCATTGATGTCAATAGAATTGGCTTCTTATCGAAGAGAAAACTTGTCGGGCTGATGTGTTTAAGTAACAAGGAAAAATAACAATGCGTCAAAACGAAACATTTCAATATGGTATAGGTTCGAATACTTTCGTATATTATTTGCTACAGTCTTTAAGGTCTCGACGAACGATACCAATTTATATTTTATTCGTTTTTTTACGTCTGTAAGTAATGTAAAATCAGTTATTCACCGTGTCTTTTAAAATGTTATTCAATGAGCATTTTTTAGGATTTTTCTTAAAAAATCAATTTTCATTTCTTTTGTTCTTAGAAAATATTTTCTTATGTCTGAATTTTTTTTTTATTGTATTAGGTGTTTTTGAAATAACTTTGGTTTGTTTGTTACTCTAATTATATTCAAGTATACGCACAAAAAGCCACACGCTATTCCTTGTAATATACTAGTAGTTATAAATAGGTGTATCCGTAAACTGATGGGTTTATGCATTCATATACTTAAGCTCTTCAGTTCCCTTTTCTATTCAAGCGATTTTGAATTAAAAATGTCAGATGGTGGATACTTAAAAAATACCTAATGATTGACAGTAGTAGTTTTGTAAGATTGAAAATGTTGCTTACCACATTATTTACGGTCAAAATGCTAGAAAAAAAGTAACTATTTTTATAAAATTTTAAAACTCTCTATTAAAAATAATTATTTCACTACATACCACATCATCCATTTCTAAATGCAGTTTATGTGAGCTGTTTACTTGATATGTTATTGAATATGCAAAATTGATTATAATAAAAAACAATGAAGGCAATTAAAAATTAATTAAATATGGCTGCTTTCACGACAATTGCAAATATACTAAGTGGTTAATCGTAATAGCACAGGTGCCTTATTTCCCATGGTGAAGTGCAATTTTGATGGTTCATTAATGAAAACATTTTGTGTAAAGTTAACAATATACTTTCAACAACTTTTTGACAATGTATTTTCAACCAAAAGAAAAAAATATTGTGTATTTATTTTTCATATGTATCAAAATAAATTACCAATATTAGTTACATGCGTATATTAAATAAACAATAACTTAGGTCTAAATATTTAAATGTTAATTTAATTATTATTAGAAGAAATATCTTCCAAATTAATAATGTAACTATACTCAAAAATCATTATATTTTTAATAGCTATCCCCATCAGAATTGTTGCAGTAGGCAATACAAGAAAACAAAAATATTCAAAGTTTTTTTCGAAAACCGACAATATATCAACGATTCGGGAAAGCAAGAATGAGATAAATTCAAAGAATCTTTGCCAATTGGACTGGGCTGCAAAATTATTATAGCGTATTTTTTATTGGCTTGTTCAATTGAAGGTTTGTACTGATTGAGCGTCAGTATTTTTGAAAACCTTTCATTTCATTGATAGATAGCATATACAAAATGATTATATTAACGAGGGTATCCTAAAATGTGGTACATTTTAATAATATCTATGTTTAAAAATGGTAGTCAGTGTTTGGATCATATCTGATAACCTTAAGTCTCACATACAATACAAATGTTCGGTTAGTTTTATAAATCCATTAAGTTGGAATAAAGTTAATATTTTATTAATAAAATTTATTATTAACTAGATAGAAAATAAATTTATATTGGTACCCAATAAGATTCGTTTCCAGGCATATTAATAAATAATGAAAAAAAGAAATAACACCCATCATGTCAAATTTCAAATTATGCCTTTGTACATACAAATGTATGGAAAAAATCTTTAAGTCAGCGGCCGCGGTCTAGCGATTAACATTCACAATAAGCAAACGGGCGTCACAGGTTCGATTTCTGACGGATTCACTTCGTGACTGGTTTTGTTCTTAGATTATTACATCTAAATTTACGTTTTTCTTGTAACATATAAGCTTCTAATTTTTTTAGTTTTATTAAGCTTTGCAAAAATTACGCTATACAAACCTTCTTAAACCATTAAATGAAGAAGGTTAAATCAGCCGATCGTCATGAAAATTTATAATATCGAAACTTAGGGTTTGATCAGTCAAGACCGAGTGTTTGTTGAAGTGCAATGGCTTATACACAGTAAACCAAAACTTCTAGAGGTGGAATAATTAACAAGGTGGCTTGTACAGCCTTTCGTCTTTTATAGAACATATATGAAATCAACGTTTTTAATTGAATAAACGTTTTCTTACGCTCATTTTATCCTTTCCTAAAATCTCCAATTTCGTGAGTAAACTTATAAGTGCTGTGAAGTATACTTAAGAAAGATCTTAAGATTAATTTTGCTTGTTTAGGAAGCTTCTTATTAACAAGATCAGGTAAATGTAAACAAGTTCAGTTTTATAATTAATGATGTTTGTTTAAAAATATTTAGTGGGATGAGTCTGAAGTGCTTTGATCTCGTTGAATATTGAAATAAATGTAATTATAAATTGATTTTTATAGTACATATATATTGTACTGGTATAATTTTCACTAAGCTTCTTTTAGCAGGTGATATAAAATACTTTTTGATTTATTTCTTCAGGTACGAGGAGAGCCTGACACATCGACAGAATTTGAAATTCACTGATAGAGTTCGGTTTTACAAACATGTTTATCAAAATAAGTCAAACATACACTAAATACCAGATACGGTTTTAAGATGATTGATGAACACCCCACCAAAACGTTTCAGACAAAAAGTGAATCGCATAACATGATCATAATATAAATAGCCAAACACCCGTACGACGATTGTCGTCAAAGAAAAAATACGATAATTGAATTTTGAATACAAGAGAGCGAGAGAGGAATACTTTAATTCTCTCCGAAAATAATTTGAAATTTGAATCTCGGTGGGTCCGTTGAAACTATACTGAACGAATTTTAAATACCTAGCTAACAATTTTTGAACCGGTGTAAAAGGGGACGATGCATAAATTATATATACAGGGTGTCCCAAAGGGCAACGTCAAGCCGGTATCGAGGAAGAGGCCAGCTTATGAGGGTTCAGAATTTAAAAAAAATTTTTGAAAAAGCCTTATACTTTTCGAGTTATAGGCATTTCTTCGAAAATTGTAAAAGTAGCTACCCTGAGCCGAATGTTTGTATATTGTGACTAAAAATTGCCATATTTTATGATTTTAATGGTTGAATCGCAATCCTATATACACCTGCTTTTAGTCGGAGTCAGATATAAAACAAAAAAAAACTTGCACGTTTGAAAAAAAAATTGTTTTTGTCCGATCGTAAAAAATAATATTTTTTATCAGCCAACTTTAACTCATCATACTGTAAAAATAATGTATTACGCTAACCTGGCAAGTTACATCAAAAGTTGGCCTGTTTAATTAGGATTTAAAAATAATACAATACATATCTACTACTCCTTTAAAAATAATTTTAAAAAATTAATTTCTGAAATTAAAGATCGAATTCAAAAATTTTGAGCGAGACAAACGATACTGCGCTTGCACTAGTTAGAGGAATACAGCTAGTGTCGCCATTTTTGATATGTTATATCTAGTTCCTGTCAAAAATGGTGTCTTACTCTAACTCGTTCATCCGCCGTATCGTTTTCTCGCTCAAAATTTTTGAATTCGATCTTTAATTTCAGAAATTAATGTTTTAAAATTATTTTTAAAGGAGTAGTAGATATGTATTGTACTATTTTGAAATTCTGACTAAACAGGCCAACTTTTGATGTAACTTGCCAGGTTAGCGTAGTACATTATTTTTACAGTATGATGAGTTAAAGTTGGCTGATAAAAAATATTATTTTTTATGATCGGACAAAAACAATTTTTTTTTCAAACATGCAATTTTTTTTTGTTTTATATCTGACTCCGACTAATAGCAGGGCTATCTATGATTGCAATACAGCCATTAAAATCATAAAATATGGCAATTTGTAGTCACAGTATACAAACATTCGGCTCAGGGTAGCTACTTTTACAATTTTCGAAGAAATGCCTATAACTCGAAAAGTATAAGGCTTTTTCAAAAAAAATTTTTTAATTCTGAACCCTCATAAGCTGGCCTCTTTCTCGATACCTTCTTGACGTTGCCCTTTGGGACACCCTGTATATATATAAACAAATTCTACATTTATGAATATATATTTTCAAAAATGTATAATTTGTTTTACTTCCGTGAATATTTCACGGGTTGCAACTAGTTTGCAATCTTCTTTGACATCACTATTGCGAAGGTTGTACTGACTGTATAAATCCAACAAAAAGCTATAAGATATAAATACTTAAATCGAACAACTTTTCTTATATAGTTCTTCAACATTTTAATTTTCATTTGTTTATGAGCGTGTCTGGTAGCAATACTAGCACGCGCTAGGCGTGCGCTGTAGCCCCCTTGCAGTTATATTTTAAACACTGTGTACGGTGGTGAATTGTGAGTTATGTGCCTAATTCAATGGTTTTTAATAAAAAAACAGTGTTGTTACTACTATTGATACTAATTCAACTATGTGAAGAAGTAATAAATTAATGAATTCCTTAAAATGGAAAGCATCTCACGTTTAGAAAAAGAATTTTCTGAATATATCAGCGCTGTAGTCGTTTGATAAGTGAGCAAACTAAGCATCCTTAGATTGATTGCCGGCAACTTTTACTGATAAAATAAATGTCCTATCTGTTTTGTTTTCCTCTCCTTTAGAGGCTGCCTTGAACGAATTCATATAGCAATATTGATATTAAGTTATTTTTTAAGCATTGTAAACTAGAGTGCTTTATTATAATGAAATTTCATGTACTGTAGAACATTTGAATTTCTTAAACAATGCCTATGGTCTCTATCTTCTTATCTTAACTATCGAAATATTACACTACCATTATATTTATCTACAATTTTTAATGAATGGAATCAAAATCCCTTTTGAAAAAACAGTAATTTTATATGAAATAAAATGCTTATTATAATATAATCGCTGTTTAAGATAAATAAAAGTTATTGACGGGTTTCAAATAGTAACTAAAAAACGTTGTATATCCCCTCAAAGACGTGGCCTTATCCCTGGTTTTTCTAAAATCCTTTTTTGCCAAAATAACCATATATTATATTTACTTTCGTGAGATGAATTTTTATATTAGTTGTATTTAATTATTTAAATGATTTTTGTTTTCTTTTTACATTACAAATATGTATTTTATCATTTTATACTTTCTATTTAAAGTACGTGTTTAATTTTTTTATTACAAATATGTATTTTATCATTTTATACTTTCTATTTAAAGTACGTGTTTAATTTTTTCATCCAACAATCGACACAAAATTGTTAAACAATTTTCTGGATGGATAAAATATATTATTCTTGGCAATAAACCCTCCAAATTGTACTTCGTATAATAAAGTGTTTAAAATAAATATGTCACCTTTTTATATCCAGCAGTTCAAATAAATGTGAAAAAAAAAACTCCCACCTATATTTATTAAATAAACAAGGAAATACATTCGCCACTAGTTGTTTCAGCTTACTGTTTGCTTGAGTCACGTACTTCCAGTAGCATCGCTTAGTCCGAAAAGCTTCACGGTCGGCACGATACACAGTCAGCTAATAAAACGTTGTTTCTTTTCTTACTTTTTCAGCTTCATAAAACGAGTTTCCATGCTTTACAAGGAATTCTACATCGTAATGAATGTCTTTCAACAAAGTTTTTGTACTTTGTTTTCTTAAAAAAATAAATGGAAGTAGGTTTTGTGAAATATGATTCTTTTCTTATTCCACGAAAAACTTTTCCTTGATGGAATGAATAATATGCAGATTTTTTTTTCATTTTGTACTATTCATTTTTTCCAACAGTTGTTATGGTTTCCAAAACTTAATTATAATAGTTTAAAGTTTCATTATATTTCAGAGACGTGTTGGATGGTTTGAGTTAATTATGTCACTACGTTTCAGAGTAGGTATTTTTTGACTTTCGGTGACAAAACAGAATAAGTTGAAATTAACTTTCAGAGTTAGAAACAGTCAACATCAACACCATCAAGTTCAAACAGTTTAAAGTGCTTAAGGGTATACGACAAGGATGCATTCTCTATCCCGATATGTTTAACCAATATAAATAAAACATTATGTGGAGAGCACTTCAAGACTGACGCAGCAGGATTGGTATTTGAGGAAGAAAGCTTTGAGATATGCAGATGACACGACGCTAATTGAGACATCAAAAATAATAAATGGACACGCTTCTTAAAAAGGTGGAACACAAGAACAAGTTCCTGGGTTGAGAAATCAATAGATCAAAAACTAAGCTTATGATAATAGACCACTGCCACCAAATAATGTGTATCGTGATCTATAATTACGATTACTGACTTTATTTACTTAAGCTGCAGTATAACCAACAATGGAAGATGCGAGGTTGAGGTAAAAAGAAGAACTAGAATTGCAAAAAATGCAATGTGTAAGGTGAAGAAGATATGGAAAAGCTGAACTATCACTATCATAACGATAATACGCCTAGTTAAGTCTCTCGTCTTCGCAATATTCATATATGGCGCGTAGACTTGGACTCTGAGAGCAAGCGAGAGACGTAAAAAAGATGCATTTGAAATATAGCGCCGGAGAAGAATGTTACGAATTCCATGGACAGCAAGGCAAACTAACGCACCTATTTTCGAAGAACTGAGAATCGCTGATAGATTGTTGATGATATGATATCGACGAGTCCTCCGATTCTTTGGGCACATTGCTCGTGGAGAGGTTTGTGGTTAATGGAAGCGTGTAAGGACGATTCACATGAGGAACAATCCCAATGTGTTGGTTTAACCAAGTGAGAGATGCAACTGGACTATCCTTAACAATTGCCCTTCGAACCGCGGAGTGCAGGAAAGAATGGAGAGGACGCGTCAGAGGCTATCATGGAAGTCACGATGCTCAATCATGAACTAATCGACAGGGTGGATGGTTAGAAACTAAAATTAAACGCAAGCAAATGTCATGAAATTAACTTCCACGGTTAGGAGGCTAAAATTAAACGTAGATAAATCACACGGAATAAATTTAAAAAATTTTGAGTTTCGTTTAAAAAAGAATATGCGCTGTTGGAGAGATCTGTGTTATTTGAAGATTGTAGAGAACTTATTTTATAAGAATAAAATAACGTTTTATTTATAACTGTGTTTTTGACCACGTATAAGATATAAAACGAGTAATGTCGATATATAGTCTTCTTGTCAAAGCGCAATGTATACTAAACTAAGAAACAAATAAAATTATTTTTATATTAACGTATAACATAAAAACTGATTTTATTGTTGACTGTTTAAAATATTGTGAATTTATTTCATGTATTTTATATCTCAACTATTCTATTTCCACATTCCTAAATTCTTGTTAAGGAAGTCCTTAAGTAACGCTACCAAATAACTGACTAAGCTAAAATTGAAATCAATAAATTGTATCACGGACGAGAGAAATGAACGACAGCAATTTTGCAAAGGTGTTAATGGTTCTTTATTCATTGATGGAGGGATAACTCAATGATTTGGCATGAAAATAATAATAGGGAAAAGTTTATTTCTTTTATAACAAACTATTTATATATATTTAATGAGTTATTAAAGGTAACCTTTTAATTTATCGTGGTTTAAATATAAAAAATAAATCACTGCCAGTAAGTAACTATTTTTTTCATTTCATTAGCCACTCTTATTGCATTTCTCCATAACAAATGTCTTCGGTTACATGTTTCATTTTTATTCTTTTGAAATTTATATTTAAACAATTTTGCAAAATATGAGTTAAAAAATAATTGATTGTTTTTATTCTTGGAATATATTGTATTATAAGATAATTCATTTGTATGGTGGCAATCTTTCAACTTATTCGAATTGATGTTTAGGAAATATTGAAGAGTGTGGCCGAAAGACGATATTGTCTTCGCCTCTATTAATTGAGACAAGGTTTAGAGCTATTGTAAGACGGAATTCATTATCGCGCTTGTTTGAAATACTACCCCGCATGAGAAGTTGCAACAACACTCGCTCTAGTCTAGTGCGCGTATGTATTGTTACCAGACGCTCTAGTCTAGTGCGTGTATGTATTGTTACCAGACGACCTTATTTATATTATTTTTGTTATCATTAGGAATCGAACCCATGCCTCCTGAAGGTCGTCAGATTGTGTTAAAATTGTTTTATATTTTTCGTAAATACTTTCGCATGTATTTTTCGGATTGGAAATGCCACAAATTTTTACACGTATACTGCTTTATTCACTTCACACCCATGTTTTAAAAACTGGAAGTCATCATCATAAAAAAATATTTAATCGATTGTACTTACGTCCATATGTAAAAACTGATGTCATAGTTATGATTTATTATTTTCATTGTTTTTATTAATATCAAAGTTATGGTTAAGTATTGTTTTCTTTAAATAAGTTAAGAGTTGTGATTTAATTTAATAAATAGAATTTTACCCAAACGAAAGAAAAGCAAAGTGCACTGCAAATATATACAACTATCGAAGGCAAAATCGTGATGTACAAACATCAAAGAAAACAACGAGCGTCACGTTGCATATGTGCAGCAAATGATTTTTTTTTGACAAGTGCAACAACAACAACAATAAATCATAAGAGAAAACCAACGATTTACGTCCCCTGATTTTTCATGAGTTACAGCTGATAATTTTGTAAAATATTAACGAATTAATGCTTTAAATATGTTTTTATCTCTGTTTGGATTTAATTTATACTAAAATAAAAATAACCACATCATATTTTTTTTCTTGTATGAGAAAAGAATATTCCCATAACTCTTGCCTTTTTTCTCGCCTTAAGTCTTAATGTCAAAAACTTGGAATGTTGTTCCCTCCATTAAACAACAGATAAACGAGTTATCAAAACAAAGTAGAAAACAAAACTTTCATTCAATGTTTTTGTCACCAGAAAGTTAAATAATAAAGTTTTTTTTAAATATGATTAATTTCTTCAATTTTAAATGATTTTTCAATTCCATAAATGTTTTTTGTAAGTGTTATTATGACTTATACTTTTAATTATTTTGTTTGTATTTTCATCAAATACGTTAATCATGATGCTTTCCTCTTTTCAGGATTTAATTTGATTAAGTTGTTTATATCGTTATGTTTCATTCTGACCAATTGAAAGCTAGAAAATCTCTATTGTTTTTGCAAGTATGTTAAAAAGAATGCATGTTTAAAATTCATTTTAACTTTGGAATGCATCGTATCGATTCTTATCGACGCGGTATCTTTGATTCAATGGTAAGCATTCATAATAAGCAATTTGGAGTCCCAGCTTCGATTTCCCTTAGATTCAGAACTCATTTCATATGATTTTAGATTTTATGTTATTGCTTTGCAAATATAATGAGTGTATACATTTTTCAGATAATGGGTGTACCAAATTAAATACGTCAATTGTCTCAGTTGCGGTTTCATCTGATGAGACTATGTGATTGCTAAAAGAGAAGAAACCCAACCAGGAGTTAGTTGTATATATTTTGACTAAGGGAAAAAGTGATATAATATAGGAGGAGAAAAAAGCTGTTGGTGTAAATATTAAGGTAAGAAGATCTGTCATCTCTGTTTGTCCCAAAAGATGTTTTACGTGATAGTACGCATCTATTATAGATTGAATATGGCCAACCATTATTTAAAAAAAATCTCAATTAAATGTAAGTAAGAAATAAATAAATCTTCCTTGAGAAAAAGGAAAAAATATTTATAACATTTGAAATACTTCTTAATTAAGAGTAAACAGGAAGTTAATTTGGTGAGCAAGGAATTCTCATTATTATAAATGAAGTGCACAGCTAAGTGGCCCCTTAATGTCGCGATGCTTATGATGAATCCCCGCAAATGGAACCATCCCGGCCTGTCCCGTGTCCCTCCGAAATGGGATACAATGCCATTTAAGGGGGACAATTTTGACAATGTTCGTGACAACACTTCATCCCACTGAATGAACTAGATGCTCATAAAAATAAAATAGCATTTCGTTTTTAACTAAAAGCAAAAGTGGAATGAAAAACTTCGTAAATTAAAAAAAAATATATAAAAACGGAAACAGGAAAGTATGATATTTAACCATTAATTTGAAGATTTAAAAATGTGATAAACATTTATTATAATTGCATTTTAAAATTGTTTTGGAGCATTAATTTAATAATTAAAGATTTTAGCAAGAAGAAAATTTTGCGTTTTGAGTAGTATATGACATCATCATACTTTGTATCGACACGAGAACATTAAGGCTCTTTTGTTTATATAATAGTCTTCCTTAGATGCTTCAAGAAATCAGAAGCTTAGCATTGATTTGAGATTTGCCTCTCGTCACACTCAAAGATGAGTCTCCCGGTTTTAAGGTAGAAGCCTTTATCTAAATTATTAGCTGGGCATATGCTATGCTGCAGACTATTGAATATTTTCCATATTCTGCATTCATGATCATTATCCTATTTTTAGGTTGTATGAAGCCATATTAAGTATTAGTTGTTTCAGTAAATTGGGCGATAAAACTAGCTCGCATTTTTACAGAGAGCAGGTTCGTATGATTTAATTTATTTTATGTGAGAGCATCAACATTTACGTTAAGATTAGTGTTTATTTAAAGTAATGAAGGATGAGCTCATGCAATTAAATTTAGTTTAGTCACAATATTATTACGAGTCCCCTGCTTACTGTAGAGATTCAAAAACCCAAAGGCTCAATTAATGGGGCCGAGACAATGTTGTCTTCTGACCGAGCTCTTCTATAGTGCGCAATGCCAGTTTGGATGTACTTAGGGGTATCACACGAAAGGTTGAATTGATGGAGATACCATGTTAAAAATAAGAATAACATTATATATTCAAGTTATTTAAAATATAAATTATATGTAGGAAATTAAAATTAAGTAAACTTATAGTGATAATATATAAATAAGATTCGTCCTTTAATTCTTCAGTAGTAAATTTGCGTATGGGTATTAAAACCTTTGGCAAATGTGTATATCACAGATAAATTTATCAAATAAATACATAAAAAAGATAATAACATTTCGGATAATAAACTTCCGAAAACGTCATCTGGTTTAAAGAGTCTTCTTGAGCTTTGACATAAATTCTTTACTTTATATAAGTTTCTCTAAATCGTATTCAAAATATAACCTTCACACACTATTCTTGTCTTAAGTGATCATTGAGTATTTAATGTTTAAAATAGTTTGAGTAGCATTTTGTGAAGCTGCCTTTACCACGATATCGTCAAAATATATTTAATTTATATATTGACCTCGTAATTATAGATATTTGCAGAACATTGCCTAAATGCGGTATGGAAAAATGTTTTATATTCAAGATAGATACACCGTAACGAAATAAAAAAAAATGAATAAAAAGGGAGCGTACCATAATTACCGATGTAATCGAAACGATTAAAAATTTGAATAAGACAAGCCACATCAGTACGTGCACAGATAACTGATTAACAAAACGTTGTTAAATGGCGAGATAAAACTATAAGAAGTATTGTTGAAGAATCTAAAATATGAAGCCAAATGCGACAAAAATAGCGGAAAGAGATTAAAAGCAAAACGCTCGAAAAATTTAAATGTGGAAGTTAAAAAGAGAAGCATACGAGTATATGGTATTCGACCCTTGGTGCTGTTATTGTCGATTAGTTGAAAATATTTTATGGCTTTAGTGTTGTATTTATTTTGCTTGAGAGATGGCCGACGTTTTGAAAGCATTATAGTCCCCATCTTCAAGTAGATGTTATGTAAATTTTTTTTAAACGAAAGCAACATATTCTTTAAAACGGACTGCAAATCTTTTGTAACGTCATCTATATTTCAAGACGACTAAATAGCAATAAAATTAAAAAAGTCTTTTTAACCAATGAAGTCGCATATTAAACGTCGGACGCAAATCATTTAAACAATTGAAAAATTTTATTTGGTGTAGAAGTTGATTGTTAAAGGTAAATTAATTATAGATTTGCAGCCCCGCAACATATAGTTTAACGGAACAATTACTTACTAAATAATTATTCCATTAAACTAATTAGCAAAATATTTGGTGACCTCATCGGACTACTTTGGTTTTCACCCGGGGGTTTCGGGTTTGATTGTCTATCTTACCCAAAAAATATAAGGATCTTTATCAGGTTATAGAATTAATTCGATAACAATACCGAGAAGCGATAGGCGTGTACGAGGCAGTATTGCCAACACGTGCAATTGCCAAACTGCGAGTTCCATGCCAACTCCAGTGGGACCAGGCTGAAGGATTTATGATCGAAGCCGAAGATAATGTTTCTCATAACCATTGTCTCCAGGACGTTCTAATACTCTTTAAAATACAATTCATGTATTTTAAAGGGTACTATACGATTTATAAAATATGTGTTTAGATACCTTTATTTCATTTAAAAAAACATTCATCGTCATCATCCTCTATTTTTCCATATATTTAGGGTCTATGAGACGAGTCATCTCTCTTTATCGTTTTTTGTTTTAGATCATCTTCAGATAAGGGTTGAAATCACCCATGTCTTGATTGATGCTTTTCTTTCGTTGCCTTTTTGGATGACCTCTTCCTCCATTGCCAGAAACTTTTATTTCCTGTATCAGGTTCGCCACATATTCAGCTGGTTTTCTCTGTTTCCAATTTGTCCATACCATTGAAGCCTAGCCCATATCATTTTCAGCGAGTTGGAGCAACTTTGAGGATACTGCTAACACACATGCTCATTTACAAAATATATAATGTAATACATAAATAAATAAATAACAAATTAATCATTTTTTTGGCTTTTTATTCCTGGTTCAGAAATGTGGTAGAATTTAATTTAAAACCAGAGCAAGATAATAACGGCATTATCGAGCTAAGTTGGTAATCTTGAAGTTCATCCAAGGCATTATATTGTTATTATGCTAAATATTTGTAAGGTCAAAGGGTCCACTGTATACTATTTACAATTTTGTCAGCAAAGAGGGATGGCGGCGACTGAAATATTTATTTAATGGTCCTATTTAAAATTATTTATGGCGCCTTAATAAACCTCTTCATGAATGCAAATATTTACTTCAGACACTTTTCACTTTGAACTTGAATTTCAACTAGTAAATAATTTGGTTAAATGTATATATACCTAGGTTATATTGATTCTTGTTCTTTTTTAAATATTACTTCAAAATATGTTTTGTCAAAATTCCAACCAACAAGGTTACGATAATATTCTTTACCAATATGGTAAAACGATTAAATTCACTTGATCATTTGACAACTGCCCATGTCACCAGAATCTGGAACAAATTACTGGCTGCCATAAAACAATCACCCTCGTTAGATTGATTCAAACAACAATTAAAAAAAAAACAACATTTCTCAACAAACACGAAATGTATTTTTTATACTTCCTATTTTCTTATCCTTTCCTTTCTTCCATCTCCTTTCCCAGTCTTCGGTGACATTTGTTAATATTTTATTATACAATAGTATTTTCTTTTCGTAACTTTTTACTTTACAATTAATAAGAATTTGACACCATCGGTTTCAAAGACTTCCGTTTTCCTCATCAGATGAAAATGAACTGACGAGGAAGACGGAGGTCTTTGAAACCGGTAGTTAATTCACAAAAGTAACAGTGGGGAAAACAAAAGAAAAAACAAGTATTTTATTTATTTTATAAAAAAAAATGAATATGACACCACACAGTAAAACGAACGTCCTTTTTTAAGATTCAAGATATAAATACAATAATTTCAGTGAAATTTTGTATAATATTGTAGTTGATTAGTGATTCCGCAAAATTATCTAGCGAGTTTTATAACGAGCTCTTTTTTCAAACTTTTCTAGGAAAATAATAGTTTATATGAAGTTTGTTACATTCAGTCCTTAAAAGTAATATAGAATTATAATTTCATGCACAGCATTCAACTACTACAAATGATTTATCTATATTGTCTAGTAGTTCTTATGTTACATACGTGTATATTGCCTTAAATGTTCAGCGACTTTTGGATCATGGAATTGCTCTCTGCTCTAGCAGAGATGGCCTCTTGGCATTTTAAGTTCATCACTCATCCTTCTTCACGTCGTGCATTGCTGTATATGTCATTAGACTCTGAAACCAATTGTAAGCTGCTGTAAGATCTTCACTGACTTGCTCAAAATTTGAGTTGATAAGTATATCTCATATCGTTATACCTCTTGAGTGACATAGCGTATCTTTCATTATTACCCTTTATATTATTCTTTGCCTGTATCTCCCGTTTGCAAAGTTATAAAGCCTATTTAATACAATATATACACTATTTTTATTTCTTTATTCTAATTCATGTTCTGATTTTCATGTTTTTTTTTTCTTGATTGAATGTAACCTCAAAACTTTGTAACTTCTCAAACACCCATTGACAGGAAATAAGTTATTCCTAACTGGTTGGCTGGAAAATATTACTGTGGGGCGACTAACCTGCAGATTTTATTTTCGTACAGCAAAGGGATAAATAAAAAAATGCTGAAAGACCAAAACATTTTGAAGAAGATTTAATTATTTTTTATATTGTATTGTAACAATAACGAACAGAATCCGAAACCACTATAAGAAAGTCATGTATTTTCTCGCTAGGCCACAGAGTTCCTCAAAAGTTATAAAAAATTAAAGAGGCTGTTATTTGAATTTATAAATAAATATTTTTGTCAGCAATATATTGAATAGTTTTTCGCCGAGCTACAATGCCCTCTAACTCTGACGGGTAATTATGAATGTTTTGAATTCCCCCAGCAAACTAATGAATAGGGCACTCATTCGTTATGTGCCTGGTGGTCGGCATGAGACCACATTCTCGCAGTGGTGAGGCGTTAAGACCTCGAAGCCTCGCCTGTGAATGTAGCAGCTACTATTACAGTGGTCATTTGTGAATGTTCTTCATGATACGACGGAATTTATTTCAAAATATGTAAATTAGTATATTAAATGTGTCCACAAGAATTTACGGAATCACATTAAGAAAGATATCCATTTTGCATTCATAATTAATTTCGTTTGTCTTGAATAAGTTTTATTTATGTAAGTTGGTCTCCTGAACCTTTACTAAAAAAATGAGTATTTTTTGTCAGAAATTCTTTTTTAATTTTGGAAAAAATACTTCAACAATCAATCCACCACGAAAAATTACAATTATAATACAGATGAGATATGACCATATGTTTATAATACAGATGGGATACTATATGACTATATGTTTAATTAAGTCTATACGACTTAAACTGTGATGATTCTTGTTTTTCGTAAGAAGTATTGTTGCTGTTGCCTGGTTTCATACTATTTTAAATTATTAACAAGAAAAATACGAGTATATTTGCGGACAATTTATAACCGAACGTTCGTTGCTGGGTTACGTAGTCGAGGGTCCCTTGCCATTCCTATGTCAATTCAATTGAAAAACGAAGCTATACCGTGGAGTTTTTTTTTTTTTTTAAGTGAGTGAACCGTTGCACACCAGCACACTTTCCGGCCTCACCGCTGTGCTGTATCCGATGGCACACCATTTGAGACGATCAGAGCACACTGGCATGTTTTCTTCTTCTTCTTGAAATAATAGATATGACCGAAGTAAAAGGTATCCTTATACCCCCGAATATTAGGCGGAAAAATGGTTGTGTAATTCGAGGAGAGTAGCATGGCATAGGGTTCGAACCGACATCCTTCCAAACGTAAGTCCAGTGCATTATCGTGCCTCTAAAATACAATACAAAACCACAAAATAACAGTATGCTTGTTTTGTCCTAACAGTGCCTAACCAAGAAAAGACGGGGCCCGCTGCCTTGATCAAATTCGCATCCCAGAGGCCACGTACACATATGCAATACACACATGCACAAGATTACCAACCAATACAATACATCACAGAAACTAGCACTGTGTATGAAAATACATTTTGTGTAACATTAAAAAATAACTTAAAATAGTCAAACATTACAAATTCTGAAAGAGAAACTAACTTAATTTACTTTGTTTAGTATGCATAGTGCTAAAGTCTTACTTAGCATGCGTAATGAAGACAAACTATGTTTGGGTTGCCTGTAAAGTAATTTTGTATTGAAGGTCAAATCTAAACGCAAATTTGTACAAAATACCTTGTGTACGGTATTTTTTTATATTTTCAGTATCTCAGCAATCGCGTGTTGTAGTACACTCTTTCAACATTGATAACTGGTTCGACTCCCGTAGAAATCTTTTATTTTTTGAAATAATTTCTGTCAGGTTTTTATTTAAGACCTCTTCATAACATCTTTTTTTTTACCAGGCGAGCTTATTGCTATGTAGTCAGTCTCTTCCAACTAACAAGAAATATGTTTTTGATGGGCCCCATGTGAAAACCAGACTGGAATCCCTTTTAAAAAATCTGGGTTCCAGCGGGGATCAAACCCACAACCTCCGGATCGGCAGACAAGCATCTTGCCACCGGGCCACGGATGTCGTCTTTCTGGTTATCTGAAAGATATTGTTATATGATAATAAGGTTGCACGGTTGTACTATTTACAACAAAAGTACTCGTATAATACCATACAACGCAGGTTATTCTCAATTATAGGGTTATTCTCCATCAATGCCTTGATTATGTCCTAATCAGTCGTCATTAGTTGGTATCAACCTTACAGAGTGTACAACATCAGTGAATGTCATAAAACCGTTACGAATTTTTCGAACCACATACTTTTATGATTAAAACACGCGATCGCTCGCCATACACTGTTTTTTTTGCATCACGGCAGTGAACTATCAAACACCGAAAAATACGCCAAAAAACCCGGTCAAGCAATTTGAAAAAACAGTAAAGAAAATAAAATTTCTTCTTCCTTTATCTTTATTTAGAAATACAAAACTGCTTTTCGGACAACATATGTAACATATTATGTTAATGCAACAAATTGCTAAATAAAGTTAAAAGCAATAAGTCTTATTCAAAAAACATTGTTCTACAAAACTACTAAGTAATGTAAGCAATGCTTTGTATTGACACCTCAAACAGATAAATAAACAGATCGAAAACTAACGTGGTGACAAACTTATTTCTAATAATGAAATTCATGACCTAGTGGTTACTGGCTTAGATTCGTGTTCAACTGACAAAAGAACAAATCAACCTGAGCTTAAAAGAAGATTAGGAATGGCGAAAAATGCAATATCAAAGCTGGAACAGATGAACACAAAAAATGCATCTATCTTTTATTTGATATACTCGTACATGTACGGCAAATTCTTTTGTCTGATATACTCGTACATGTACGGCAAATTCTTTTGTCTGATATTTATTACTAATACGGCAAAATGTACGTTGGGCACATTATTCAAAGTTAAGAGTTTGTTAAGACTTTTGGTTATTGAGACGTCGGAGGATGGAGAACAAGTGGTAGATCTCCGATGTGTTGAAACTACCAAGCAAGAAGCACAAAAAGACTTCCGCTGCTCTGCGGAGGTAAGAGATAAATATAGAGAATTTTCAAAGGCTTTCATGGGAGTACAATTCTCAGTATGAGCGATTCTTCTTTTCTTATTCATATTTATCTTATGTTATGCCTATAGTCTGTTGTCATCAGGATAGCCTCTCTTGAGATTTTGATACCTAGCTATCCTTTTATATTTTGAAGGTATTCCAGGGGGGTAGTTACAAGTAGTTATTTAATGCATTAAGTTATCACAATGAGCAATTTGATTAGGGAAAATTAAAGTATTTAAAGGAATATGATATATCCTAAATATTTGTTAGCCAGTTGTCGCATTATCAATTCACCTCACGACTGTGCACAGTTACAACAGGACCTACACTCCCTAGTCTCCTGGAGTGAGCAAAATCATCTCGTGTTCAACATTAATAAATGTGTCTGTGTATCTTATAGTCCAGTGCTCCGCAACCGGTGTGCCGTGGCACACTGGTGTGCCGTGAGTCGGATACAGGTGTGCCGCGGTCAAATTCAATGTATTTGACATTTTACAATTTTTCATTATGTATTTAATACACAATGACAAATTATTTTTCATAATATTTTCTATTTTTCAAAATGTAGTATAGAATAATTATTATAACTAAATAATTTTTCAATGGTCCCCCAGCGCCTGGTGCCAACTGTTGAAAACGACAAATTACAAGGGTTGAAAAAAAAACTCGAACTTTGGCAGAAAGAGTTGCAAAAAGGATGTTTGGAAATGTACCAAAGGACCAACCATAGTACGATAAGATAAATAAATGATAAGCGGTCATGCTTAAAAGGTCTTGACCAAGAACTTCGGGTTGCGCTGTCAAAAATCGAGCCGAATATAAAACTTTTGTGTTCATTGAAACAGGCGCAGGTATCACATTAATTAATTATTATTTTATAATAATTATTAAGATTGCGTAAAATAAATATCTTATAGTTTTATGTATGTATACTTTTCAAATAAAAAACAAAAATTTATTGTAAAATTTGTGTATCAATTCAATACCTAAGTATATATTTTAGCTTTTGGTGTGCCGTGGAATTCTAGGAAGAATTTTGGTGTGTCGTAGGTGAGAAAAGGTTGCGGAGCACTGTTATAGTCGATCGTTTTCACCAATCCACCATCAGTATACTATACAGGGAGTGGCACTAAACAGAGTTTCTGAATTCAAGGATTTGGGCGTAACCTTCGATGTCGGACTCACGTTCGTTAACCATGTCTCATGTTTGATATCGGACTGTTACAAATTACTCGGTTTTATAATGAGAATATCAAGAGAATTTAACAGTACCGATATCTTCCGAAACTTTTATAATTATCTAACTAGAACCAAATTAGAATATGCATCTACGGTTTGGGCTCCTCATCAGCTCAAATGTAAAAACAATATAGAACAAATACAAAAAAAATCCTCAGATATCTATGGTACAGGACAAAGGGCGATTACCCAAAATATGCTCACCATGCCGAACTTCTCACGGTGTGTAACTATAGAAGCCTTGAAACAAGAAGGAAAGAATCCATTGCGATATTCCTAATAAAGGTTTTCCAAGGTTCATTTAACTGTTCCGCGATTCTAGAAGCACTTAGTTTATATGTACCCAATAAATATAGCCGTGCAAGGAATCACCCTCTGTTCTACATACCAACTTATAGGACGAATATCAAGGCTAAACACTCAGTCACGCGTGGTATAGAGATATTGAACCAACTGAATGACACTGTTGATATATTCTCGGTACCGTCTAACAGTATGAGAAGAATCCTGGCTGATATTATTCCTAACGAATAAGCTAACGCTAGAAGCAGATCTCTTTGTGTAACAGGAGAAATCCGTGCAAAGTGGGTGAAAAAAAAATTATTACAGCGATATTTTTAGTGAAACACGGTATGTTACATGTTAAATTACACGTTAATTTTAAATCACCTTAAATTTAAATTTCCTCAATCAATTGTTTATTAAAAAATACTTATTTCTGTGTATAATGTATATTCAAATACAACGAATCATAAAGTAAGTCAAAAAACTGGTACAATTTTTATTTTAGAAATACGAGAATTTCCATAATAATTGTAACCAGCTAATATTTCATAGATTATTAACTGTTATGTTTGAATTTTTTGAATACCTATTAAACTTGTAAATTAAAATGTTACTCAATTACGTTATAGATCCCAGTTCATTTGTTTAATAGATTGTATACTATACAATAAATTAATGTTAATGCGAAATCCAGAGTCGGGGTAATAGAAAAGTTTGAAAAGAAAAGTAAACACGATATATGGGTGAACAACTAAATATTACATCAAGTTGCGGAGTTATGTCATTAAGGTAGTATTTTTTCAGATAATAGAAGAGTTACGAAATATATTAAATGGCGTGCACAACAAAGTCAATAGGGCACTAAAATATATAATCGAACTAAACAGTACCAAAATCTGTTAAGATGATAGTCCATGTATGTATTCAATAAATTAAAAGTAAAATAATTGTTATAGTTTAAAAATAGATGACTTAATAGTATCTAATCTGATTTGATTGACGTAATCATAGAACTCAAACGTATATATTCCGTTATGAGCTACTTGATCAGTTTAATTCGATCCCACTACCACCCACGTTATTATGGGGGTTAAAGTGAAGAAGAATGAACTGCCCAAGGAAACTTTTTTTCCGGTTGCAACACACCTGAGTGTAAAAAGAATTGTAGTGACGACGAACTAAAGGTCCGACTCGTAGTGCAGTAAATATACTCATGAAGCGACTTGAATACTTTCACAAAATATAGAATGTAGTAAAACTATCCTTGGACGCCACTAGATCGGAATAGTCAATCGATCCGAAGATACATCGATGTATTTGTAAGTCTGAGTGGAATTCCATTCGGAAATTATTGACCCGATTATCATCGCAGGACCACAGAATGTAATCTGCGGATTTATCCAGATGGCTGCAAAAATTACAACAGGGCGAAAGGGCAAGATTTAAACTAAAAGGTTTGCCATTAAAGCTCTAATGATCAGATGGGTAGTTCAAAAGCTTGGGTACATTCACGGAAAGCCAAGATGCGCCCTGATTCCAGGAAAAAATAAATGTCTGTCTTCCCACGGAAGATGACGACCATCGATGTTGCGAAGTTAACAAATGGGTATCTTGGATTTAATTCAGTCGGTAGAGCATTTTACTTCTTAATAGGATTCCGTAGTTAAAAAACAATCAAAGTAAATGTTTTCCTGTCCAATCTCAGGAGATTCTCAGAACCAAGCTTCAATAACTCGCCGTCTCAAGACATTTTCAGTTAGTCAGATGCAGCAAAAAATAGACACATCTTGCCTCTAAACACATTCACGAAGTATGCTACATTTTATAATTTATCATTCACATCAATCTTTTTCTGTTTACGTTATGTATTGAACCTTTCTATCTGTCAATAACTCAATTTTTCAATATGGATTTTACAGTGGTGGAATGGGTCGGTAGGTTACTGAGAAATGCCTGGTGGACCAATGTGCAATTGGCTGAAATGTTCAATGTGTAGCTTATTTTTTTTTTAAAACTAGTAAATAAAACAAAATATGATTTATTTAATCAGCCTTCTGTGAGTTGAGAAAGATCCGGGATACGCTAGTGACAGTTTGTTTATAGTTCACGTGATATCACAAAACACACTGTAATTAAGATTACGAAATTCTTAAACTCAATCGATTCTCGAATCGTTCATCAAAATGCATTACGAAAACTATATCTTGAGCAAGATTAGGAATGACTATATAACCAATTAAATTATAATAGAAAAAAAAACATGATAAAGCGAATTTGTTAGACACGCGTAATAAATAATTTTACAAACTTAACAGTCCCCAGAGGCTAACAATAGAACAATAAAAGTTAGTTTCGTTGATTTAGTGAGCGGTTTTGCATTTGAATGCTGTTTTTTTTCAACTATGAAAATATTTATTCTTATCTTAACAATGAATGAACTCAATGCCTTAAAAACGAAAGACTTTTCCGTTTTCACGAATTCCTAACGAGTGTTGCGTTTGAAATGAAATAATTTAAATAACAATGAAATTTCTGCCTTTTAAACTTAAACAATACTTTCATAATATACCTTTGCAGTTCATTTTTGTCACGACAATTTAATAATTGTTTACATAAGACGATTTTTAATTCGCAATAAACTTTCTCAGAATGAAATTCATTCATAACATACGAGTATATCAACCTGATTGTTAGATCACTTTTTCTTCGATCCTGCAGTTTCGGTATTGTTATTCATAATGTGTTTTTAATACTTCTAGTTGCTCATAGTGTCCGTATGGCAATAAGCCCACCAAGTTGTACTGTAAACAACGGACGTGTATATTGAGATGAAAATTAAATATATTATTTAAAGTTAAGGCATTAACACTGCAGAGGTATAAATACATTGTTTCTTGTTTGGTCAAATACTGTTTATTACAACTAATATAACGTTATAACCCTGCCGGTTTCAAGGTTTTAACATCATCATCAGGGGAGCACAAACAAAGTTTTATTTGTGATCCTCTGATGACGAGCAGAAAACCTTTAAACTGGCAGGATTATACCATTATATTAAATGGAATAAGCAACATTTGACTAAATAATAAAAAAATATTCAAAGTCTCTCGAATTTTAATACCTGCCAAATAAAAAATAAAAAAGTGGGATTTTGTAACTGCAAATGCCAAAAAGCCAAAGAAAATTAAAAGCATGTAGGATAGGTCGTGTTACTGTGAAGGTGAAACACTTGTTGACCCTAGTCTATCCTAATAAATTTAATAATTAAACTCAAACTGACAAAAAAATACTCAACTGACAACGTATATCTGATTTTAAAGAAAGAAGGAATTATACGAGTATATCAATAAAATTATTGAGAATTCATGTTAATGTATATGGACGTGGAAGAAACCAGAAATGAATACAAGATAGGATTAAGCGCTTTATTTTCTCTGCTTACTTCAAGTGCAATAGTATTAATTACAATGTTGCTTTTTATGTTAATCACCAATCTTTGCTCCATTTTCTATTGAATTATATCCTAGTAAATATCTTAAGTCCATACACGTGTGTATCCCTTCTAATATTTTGTTTTCCATTTTCGTTTCATAAAAAATCCAAACATGTTAATTTATACGAGTATTGTATAATGTGTTGGTGAATTATAAATGAATAATGAGTATAATTTCATGAAGGTTTGACTGGTATCTAAACAGAAGAAGTTCTTAATAATCCCTTAGAGGTTTCTACGAGTACGAGTATACACGTACACCATTCGATCAAAACCATGATTTTCTATTGAAATATATACAACCAGAAAATGCAACTCTTCTGTCTATTAGATATATGATGATGATGGACAGTAGACTTAATATTATCATTGAAATCTTGGTTTTAATATATAAGTTGACACCATATTCCTCTTTATTTCTTAAGTAACGTTACTTTTTGTTGAGATGATATTTTATATAAATTATTTTTTCATTTAATTAAACTAAACTTTCTTTATCAATTAGCGCCAGGTTGATTTATCCTGTGTAGTTTTCAGGTTAACCTAGGCATTAATCATATATCTCTCAATTTTTGACCACCAGATAGTTTGTGATAATCCTATTGAACTACGAGTATATGGTAGTTGGTAGATCCAACGTGTTTCTTATCATATACTTCAGTCATTTTCGTAACTACGCCACATTACTCGTATATGTCGCCATTACTTTAGTTTGGTCTCCTTGAGTTTTGTTTGTGTTGGATGGCACTTTGAAACTTCATTTGATATGCTGATTCCGTTACCTACAAAATCTTGTTACTTATCCAGAGGATGTCTGTGCCAGTAAGCTTTAGGGATTCTCCTGGTAGGTCGATGTGCGAATAATGTGAAAACATTCCTTATAATGTCTTAAATAAATAAAAAATAAAATAAAAAACATATAATTTTATATTCTAATTTATTTTACTTCTACTTGCTGGTTTATTAGCACGTTTTAATGTGTAATAAATATTTTTTGACCTCGTCACCATTGGTGTCCAGGGAGAGATCTATTTTCAAGTTAAAAATAATATATATATATATATATATATATATATTATATATATAATATATATTATATATATATATATATATATATAT